>JAYJMB010020556.1:34200-88512 GCA_036873735.1 Pouteria campechiana
TAAGCAGGTCTTATTTGACATGATTGAGAAAATTTGTTGCATTTAAATAACTACACAGGATATAATAGGTATTGGGCATATATTATTTTGCTAGGAGTTTTGAAATGTAACAACGATAAGAAATTTTGGTAGCCAATTCATAGAATAGATCTTGGGATTAAATTATAATTAAGAGGGATTGGGGATTGTAATAACCTAAACTAAATGCATGTTTTTATTTTTAGTGGTAATGTGGCATGATTGAATGTTAGACGGTTGAAAATTTGACCATCCAATATGTAAGATTGACTATTTGATGTGTTGTATTAACCATCAGATGTGAACCAAATTGTCGACCCATTCACCATAAGTTGTTGAGATTAAAAAGATTAATTAATATTTTAAATTCATAAACTTGTGTAGCTTGGATAATTAAAGTTGTAGTGGTTGTGGGACCTGCAAGAGGATAGGCTCTGTCCATATCTATGGATTGGGAATGCATAGAATAGTATTAGATGTCTGAAATTTTAATGCTATATATTTGCTCTATACTTCCATGCATGCTTGCTGGATTTGGAGACAGAAAAATTCCATTGGATTATATACTTGTAGACCATCAGATTTTTATGCATGGGAACAGAGGTAAAAAATGCATTTTTGCCATGTCTTAAAAGCTGGGCATTATGTAGCAAGTGTGCGCTGGAAATTTTTGGTAGATGGGAACGTGGGCACACACATCCGCCGGAAGTTCCGTAGAAAGCGCGCTGTAAGCAGCGTTTTCCACCTACTGTGCACACGCACGTGCGCGGACTGGCTTTTGCTCCGTCGGGCGCAGAACCCAAGCTGGGTGGAAATCGTTGGTCTGGTGAGTCGAATAGGATGGCAAGATTTGGGATTCCTCAATCTGATTCCTAGGGTAGAGTCATGGTTGATTTTAAGATTTCTTGATATTTTAGAATTGATAAAATTGTCATATCATACAAAAGATAACTATATTATAAAAAATCTGAAACAAAAATGAAGGGATGGAGTTCATATAAGAGTACAAGTTTGGCGGGTTCAGGCGTGTTTGAGTTTACTCAGCCCTAATTCTTACTCTTGCAATCTTTTTTCAACTTTATCTCTAATCTTCCCTTTTATAATCATTTCTCAACTTTAACCCTAACCCTATATACATGGGTTGACTTCAGGTTCAAATTAAAAGGCATTGATTTATGGGGCAAACAATATAAAGATTTAATATACAAACTTCACCAAATGAATCAACTGAGTAAACTCATAAAGATGCTAAGTAAACTTGTAGAAATGTTGCTTAAAAATTATGTTCTGCATAACTATTTCAATGAATAACATGGAGCTGGAGAATTAACCACTAATTTTAGATAATAGGACATGATAAGTCAATCTGTAGATTATAAATTGCTACAATATATATTAATTTCAATATGAAATGTCACGTTTATTGTAATGATCAATTAACTATCATTTATTATAAAACGATAGAAAATTGAAAGCTAAATGAAAACTTTTGATGTGCTAGTTGTGCACTATATTAAAAACTTATCTATAATGCATATTGATTAGTTGCAATATAAAGAGAACTCATGTGAAATAAAGCATACTTATCAATCACAAAGAAATGAACATCTATACTTTTTGCTCTATTTTCCTTTTGAATATGATAGTATAGTGTTTATATTGTTAGAGTAGAAAATATACAATAATTGGGGAAATGAAAAAGAAAGACTAGGGTTGCTTTTGGGAATTATTTTATTTTAATATAGTTATGTGGGTTCAGATTCTGACGGGCTATCCAACTCCCTTACTCACCCCTAACCCAAAGTGGTGAGGTTTCGGGTTGAATATTGTGCATCTTAACTCAACTTGGAATGCAGGTTTGAGTTGAATATGCTCCCCTTAGACTTATATATTTAAATTTGATGTTGCGGTCGATTAAACTAGTAGACAGTGTTATTGTATTTCTATTCTGTTTCTATTGCAGTCTTAAAGATTATGAGACATGTTATTATCGGAAGAGTTGTACGATATTTAATTAAGGTGTTATTTTAAATATTTTTTATTTATGAGATTATCATGGTTGCTTCAATGCTTTCATATTATTGAGAGTGTAATAGATCTTACATGATAGAGATAATAAATGGAACATGATTAAATGATTTGATGTATAAATAAGATATAGAGTTATAGTACCGTGTCATTATTTAGATAATGACCTTATATGGCACGTATATTGGTATATTTTCCGCTTGTTTGTCGGCATGTTTTATTTTCTCATGGGAAGCAAAAAAACTAAATCAGATTTTAGAGGCAATACTAAATGTCCAGGGTCCGTGGGTAGAGATGTTCGCATTTAAACCACAATGCGTGCGCATGAATGGAGAAGTTTAAACATGTCTTGAAACTCAAATGGACAAGTGTCGTTCATTTGAGACTGGCTAGCGATAAAGTGAGTTATGACTCCTGCTCTAGCAGCGTAAGACTGTACAGCCAAACCATGTGACAACCGAAACCTGGTAAACACGTAACAACTTAACGCGTTATAATTGAAGTATTCAGATAAATCAAACTAGAGCTATAAATTATCCTATTACCTTTTACGGATTTTAAAATATATTTATTCATTAAATTGGCATTTACTCTAAATTTCTATTTTATTTTATTAAAATTTCTAATTGTACTGTCTTAAACAAGGGTGTTTCAATATTTTGGTGAATTATTTGAACCTTTTAGGTTTCACTGGGTCGCAGGCAACTTAAAAATTTTAAGCTATTTATAACAGGAATATTTAATGGATTTTACTTATTTAATTTTACCGGCTTACAAGCTTTAACTGCTTCTTGATTATCAGCCAACCTGTTCGCATACCCATCAAACAAGCATTGCCTAAAGCTCGTGCTTGTAGGCATATCAAACACTCCGTCCATGGTTATTTGTCTTCATTGGGTTATCATATGCCGCTGTCTAATACTCAAAATTCAAAAGAAAATAATCTCCAAACAAATCAAACAAGCCCTCAATCAAATTTGTTGGATTAAAACAACATCCTCTTGCCTGTCTTTAGAACAGTTGTAAATTTAGCTTTTAATAAAGAGCTATTTGAAAGATATTATCTTTGCAATCTTTAAAAATCACACATTGCTTTATTTTGGGTTGCATTTCCGTGATTATATATATATATATAATTTATGACTTACTTAAACAGAGATAGTGGGATGTCTAAGCAATGAATGGAAAAAAAATGGGCGATGATTTAAAAGAGAAAAGAGAAAAAGTCAGAATGGAGATTATGGAATTAATTTAAAAAAGGATAGAAACAATAACGGAATATAAATTTAACATGTAAAAAATTTCTGCCTCCCTTAGATTCGAGTGAAAATTGCACCATTCACACAACTTTGGCCCGTGCATGATGGTTAAGATGGGGCGGAGTATCAAGCGAGTTGCTGTTTTCACATCTTCCCTTTATTATGGTAACAAGAGGTGGGTGGGTCCATTTGTCTGCTGCTGCCTATCAGCGGCTGGAATAAAACCCTATTTCTCATTTCCTCCCCTCTGAATCTGCGAGCGAGCGCACATGGCGACGACAGCGGAAGCAGAAGCATCTCCTTCTGCCTGCGAGGGAGGGGCTGGAGGGAAGCTCCGCAGCAGCAGGCGGGCACACCGGGTAAGGCCATTGACACCTTACGACCGACCACCCACCGCTTTCCGAAACCCTAACAACAGCGGAAGGAACGGGTGGATTTCCAAGCTCGTCGATCCAGCGTCCAGGATCATCACCAACAGCGCCGCCAGGCTTTTCTCTTCCGTCTTCCGCAAGAGGCTTACTGCTCCACCCTCCACCTCAGGTTCGTTCATTTCTCCTTCTATTGCGCATTCCCTACTCTTTCTTCCAGGGCCTTCTTTCTTGTTTGACCTTTTGGTGTGTTTCTTCTTCTTTCATTTGATATTAGCGGGATTCTGTGTTTTTTTTTTTTTTTGTCTTGTATCTTTGATGAGTTGTTTCCGGAAGGAAGAGGACCCCTTTTTGACAGCTTAGACAAACAAGGTTATCCATTTCGTTTTGCTTACCTCTTATTAGGGGCTTCCGAGTGAGCAAGCACTGGTTTCTATTTATGTTCCAAGAGTTGCTATCCCTCGATCTTATGTATTGCAATCATCTACGAAAAACGAGTCATTCCAATCTTAGAAGTGAGACGCGGTTACGGTGTTTCATAGTAGCATGTGCGTAGGGCCTGTAATAGTTTTTGTTGTTGGCATGGGGTCTGTTGCAATAGTGATCTGTACACATGATGACTTATTATTTTTCACCTCGTCCACCCTCTATTTTCCATCTAATGAGTGTTGGGTAGCCTGATTCATTCATGACACTTTTTATGAGATTGCAATGCCAGTGGCCGACTTCAATCTATCAGTTCAATGATGCTTGGTCATCGGATTGGTTAAACAAGGATGGACTGACATTCATGTTGTGCTGATGGATAGAATATATACCATTTTCATACATTGTAGATTTTGAGACATTCTAATGAGCAGCAAGAATAAGAAAGACCCTAATGGGTTCAAGGACACAAATCAAATTAGAATCCTCAGAGGATCACTTGCAACCTCTTCAAGCTTAGAATCAAATTATTGGATTTGACATGTTGCACCATTGAGAGGGGTTTGATGGAGTCCAAACATTGAATTTTGAGTTGTTCATCTGATCACATGCTTCACATCTGGATTTGTTCAAGTGGTAGTTATTTTTGGTTATAGTGTTGTTTTCTTTGTTTTTATGTTGCAAAGCCTTCTTGCCTGTTCAATGTCTAGAGGTGTTCCTCCGTGTTAAGTAGGTCATGTGGTTCCAGGTGTAAACATGAATTAGTGAAGGAATTGATGACATTGCTATCTAGGAAAATACTATAAGCTATCCTTGGCATTTACCTGCTTATTTTTCGAATTAAATGCTTGAAAACATTTCGAACATGCATTGCTATATACCTTTCCATTCTTTATATTTGAACACATGAAAAAAGTTCAAAATTTCAATTCAAACTACCACATTGGGGAATGAATACTTTATTAATGATCTGTTATAAATTTGTGGTAATTCTCTCTTTTGCATCGCATTGTTATATTTATTAACAATTCTGCAAGTAAACAGAAAAATGCAAAAATGTCATTTCTCATTCAATTACATAAAGTGATTTCTTTTATTACTGTTATCCAACTAGGTATTAGATCTCCTTGTCTGGATTTCTTTCATATTTCTATTATCCAAGGTATGTGTTGCCTTTATGAGACTTGGCTGGGGGTCTTGAGTCATCCTCACAAGAGTTATTTTGCTGACATACGAAAATTTATTGCTTTGCTTAGCTCTTCTGCTCTTTAATGTTCTACTGCAATTATTGATTTGATCTTCCTTACCTTCTATTCATATGCTTGTGTACAGAAACAAATCTTGAAGCTGGACATGGCCCATCAGAAGAGGTTTGTATTGAAATGTTTCCTTCTATTAGTAGGTCTCAAAACAGGGATTTGTTGTTACTGCCCATCAATGTCTTATACTCCAGTTCGTCAAAACATTTGAAATCTCTTTCACTTATTCTTAGGATCTGATTGTTGTAGTCCTACTTATCATTCAATGTATTGTTCAGGTGTCAAATTATAATTATTGATTTCTTTTTATTTATGCCTTGGCATTGATAATGAAATGATGTAATTTATCAGTACTGATCTCATGGTCATGAATATTTATTTGAAGACCTAATCTCCTTTTTATTTGCTTTTAGGGTCTGTTTGGAAATTGGGAAAATACGTGAGAAAAAAAAGGAACATGGAAAAGTATGTGATAGGGGGTAATGACTAGAAAGAAAGTAAATAAAAACAAAATAGGTTGGCTTTTTCTATAAAAGATGAGAAATAATGATTGAAATACAAGTAATAATGAAAAAAAGCAAGGGGGTAATGATTAGAAAGAAAGTAAATAAAGACAATAAGGGGGTAATGATTAGAAAGAAAGTAAATAAAGACAAAATAGGTTGGCTTTTTCTATAAAAAGATGAGAAATAATGATTGAAATACAAGTAATAATGGAAAAAAGTAAGCTTTTTTGGTAGTTAAGATGTCAAATCACACTAAATTGTGTAAAAAAGGTTAGAAAATTTTTCCATCCCTTTCCCCTTGTTTCCAAACAAAGCCATAGGGTTTGTTTTGAAATTAGAAAAAAAAAAAGAAAGAAAAGATGAAGAAAAAGTGGAACATGGAAACCTTACTCATGCTTTGCTATGAAGATGTTATTTCTTGTGATTCAAATCTGCCACCTCTGGTCTTGCCCTCTTTTCTCCATTATTTATATAGGTTGTAAACTCTTAATTGTAATACTTATATGAATTGACCAATGTGTTATAAATTCTTGGCCAAAATGAAAGTACATCAAAAGTTTCCTTAAAGTGAGTCTTATATCAATAGTTCGGCTGCCAACTACAACTAAAATCCTTGGATGCCATGTTTTTTGCTAATGGCTCAATCATATCATTTTCTTCTTTATCCATGTTTTTTAATACCCATTTTAGTGGAAGGGTGCTCATGTTTTCTTATCTTGTGTAATTTTAAAGAAATCCCCCTTTTGAATAATTGGGTGATGTTGTCGTTTCTTGTAGGCATCAATTACTTGCTCAATTTGTAACCCCCAAGATGTCGATCATGGTTGCAATTTAGGACTCATAATTTCACATTGAAGTCAATGGTCATTTTATTAGACACAATCTCGCACATTAGGATAATGATTAGCGTTTCTAATGAACATGGGCTTAGAAGGTCATGATAAAACAAGAGAAAGGCTAGAAAGAACATGTTTTTGGTTCATTGGGATAGTATGAAAGTGATTGAGCTTGCTGAGGATATAGCCCAAGATAGATTGGAATTGCGCAACAGGACTCATGATGCTGGGCAATTTTCGATTTGAGAAATCTGCTTTATCACCTCAAATGGGAAGACTAGATTTGACCTTAAAGAATTTAGCTTCCAATTAATTAAAGAAAAGAAAGTAAAGGCTTGAATAAAGAAAACTTAAGCATCAAGATAGCATAGTAATCATATACTCATGACATATTACATAACTAAGTTGGCTCCCATGTAGGTACCTCCCTTTCATAGTATTGCTGTATAACAATCGAGGCCAAAGATTTATGCCGACATTTTCCTTAGTAGAGTCTTACATGATCCCTATCACTATGTTACATGACAACAAAACATTTCATGAGAAAGAAATTACTTTGTTTAACTCAGTGAACACATTATCAATATTATTGATGATATTATCGTGGATAATATTGTTTTCCGCATGCATCGATAAAAAAACGAACTTAAAAATGAAAATATCATTTCTTTATCATGTTTATTGATAATATTGTTGATATTATCGATAAACAGCGATAAATTGACAATAAAAATGATAAATCGACGATAATATTGGTGAGCATACTGATATTATCGTTTCAGCGTTGCCGGGGGGGGGGGGGGGGTTGTCATTCGGACGCTGTTCTCTCTCTTACGATTTTTTCGTCCCAAATCAATTCTCCCAGGCTCTAACAGCTATTTTGAAGAATCTATTTTTGTTTTTTGGTGAAAACAAGTGCATTTCAAAGATCAAAAAGGGATTTAAGATGGGAAAGGCTGTGAAGGTAAAGATGCTTGACTTTTGTGGTTTTTTGTGTTCGAAATCTACTGCTAGCATCAAAATCGAAACTCCATTTACGATTTACAGTAGGCTGGCTTGTTTTCTTCTTTGGGCATGTTGTTGGGTTATGACCTGGTTTACCGCATAACCAACAACATTTACATTAAGACAAGGGTTTACCTTTAGGACACTTCGGGTCTCTACCATATTTGTTTTTGAATGCTTGTCTCCTTTCTTCCAAGCTTCTAAGTGGTCGAACGAATTTGCCTTCTGGCTTCGTTCTTCCCTTTCTTGGATTAACAGCAGCTCGATGATATTTCTTCCATCGTTTGCCCTTGGTAGATGGTCGGAAACAAGATCCTCCTTTGCATGAGGCTTGTTTATTCATCGGCTCTCGTTTGATTGGTTCACAACCATACCTTTTGGCTACTAATTCAAACTTGTAGCAGTATTCTTCTGACATTATCGGTATCTTACCTACATCCTTGGAAAGCCAACTCCAGGCTCCACAACGATGGGTGAAGTGTGGGTGGTGATTTTCAGAGTTAATGTGGAATTTTTGGTGGTTTTAATCATTATCGGATTCGCTTGATATGATCGAAAATGAGGTAGAAACTGCCTTGATTGGTTTCTTATCTTATTTTATCATTTTTGCTAGCTGAATCTGTGCTTCTATTTCTCTTTGCTCAGCAAGCTCTTCTTCTTTTTCAATCTCTCCTTCTATCGTAATTCTAAGAGATATTTTTCTCAAAACATCTCTTATATTTACAATAGCATCAAAGATTATTCGACTGATATCTTCAGCATAATCCGGTATATTAGCTGAATCAGTTAGATATCCTTCTATAGCTCTAAGTCTTTTCTGTTCTGATCTTAATATCTTAAATACATTTCCTAGCATGTTTAAGATCTAAAAAAGACTTTTATAGAGGATAAACAAGATCATCCTAGCGGGGCTAAGATTTGATCTTCCAAATCCTTAATCAACCTCTTAATCCACTTTTGGTGTTCGTGGATTTAAGCGATGATTTGGATTGCTGCTATATCATTTCTTTGAAAGTTTTTAGATACGACTTCAATAGTTTTGATCAATAGTTTCCAATTCTTTCCTGAAATCTTTCTAGGCATTTCGAAAAAGAGGAATTTCTCTATGCATAGCGTAATGGCTAAAAACATTTAAAGAAAAAATTATAATTAATATACCTGTCCACCACGCTTGGCTGACAATTCTGGTATAGGAGCTCGATACCCACCCTTGAAACAACTTCAAAATAACTTCCAAAATGGCACTGACTCAAAGCTCAAAAGAGGATAAGAAGGGATTTATCGTGCATTGAAAGTTTGGAAGGAATGGGAGAAGATAGACAAGGGAGATTTGGGACTAACGAATTCTGCTCCCTTTGAGAGGAGAGCTCTTGCATCATATAGAGATAAAAAGTTACATGCTACTGTGTGGAGATGCCTGTCGACACCATACAATCCTGACATGTAAAATAATGTACAGAGAAAGTAAAATGAACAGGAAAAAGAAGTGTTGGCACCACAGATGGTTGACATGTTACATTACCTTAAATAAAAGAAAGATAACTAGCTAGATATGGAATCTAGCCATGGATTTCTGCCATGTGTTGGGCTAAGTATCAGATCCTGCCATGCCGAGGTCCATGAGTGTATCTATCATAGCTGTTGGTCTTTGATGAATGATGCGCTCGAGATTGGGCCATTGGTGTCTGATATAAAGGGGTAATTTGATGGTGTCTTTATCTTCTTGATAAACTTATCGATTTCAGTCTGATAAGTGTCTGATAATTGTTCTGGATTTGTTAAATATTTTTAAGGTATGACTTCAAGAATATGTTCTGAAGTTTCATCATATCCTGTGAGTGAGATGACATTTGGGTTATCTTTAGCATCTTCAGCTTGTAGAATAGTGGTAACAATTCTTGTACAAGCGGCCGAAAGTAGTTGCTTTCTGAAACGTTCCCAATCATCCTCTTTCCAGATTGATGAAGAGTTAAACCCTGGTTGAAGTTCTTCCCCTGGAGACGATACCCAAATCTGAAAACTTGGACATTCAGGGTCTGTCTTGGATGCTTTCCAGAATGGTGATGATGTCCCAATTCTTGTAACCTTCTTGTTTCCATAACCAAGTAATAACAATAAGTATCTAATTGTCTTTGGTACTTTTGCCAATTGGATCTGGTTACTCTTGTCTACGCATAAGTAGTCGACATATCCCATTCGAAATACTTCTTCCCAATTGGAAAAGTTGAACAAGTCTTCTGTGATTCTTACCTTTGGGATTCCTCCCACATTATAAGTACAATGTCTTCAAGGTGCAAAGGATTTAATCACTACTTGTTCCATAGTCAAGAGGGTTTCAGTAGTTACTTCTTTTACTCTTTCTTGAACTAGTTCCTGAACCAAGGAATATTTAGTTTGATGGTTCTCTAGTTCTTTCTTCAGATTTAGAACCTGAGAAAATTGTCCTTGAGTCAGTTGTTTTAACTCATTATTTTCTCTTTCTAATCTTTATAGTCTATTATCAATACCTAGAACTGCAACAAATGCTTGTTGTAATGCTGCCTTGTCTGATTGGTAATATCCTTTGACCACCCTGCAAAAGTTAATCCCATTAATTCTTTTGCTTGGTCACTCAGTGTTTGAGAAACGAGATGGACGCAATCTACTTTGTATGGATTGTATATTATATATCCGGTGTCGTTTCTCTCGATAGTAGGATTACCAACATAAGTCAAGTGTGGTAATATTATATCCATTTTAGGAATACTTTCTGGATTAATTTCATCATGTATTTTCGTTGTTGGCGAAACTCTTTCTGAGTGAATACTCTGAATTTCGTCAAACTCCGAGCTTTCTAAAATTACTCTCTTGGGTTGCTCAGAACTACCAAATCCTTTTGAAGTCGGTCTTGGATTTAAGACCTTCTTCTTTTTCTTCAAGAGTTTTTTCGGGCATTGACTTGCATAATGTCCTCTCCCTTTGCATATCCAACATCTGAGCTCAAGTTTTTTCATTGAAGATGTTCCTGTTTCTGCTTGTTTGGACGTTTCTATCTTTGCCTTCTTTTGTGTACAATGTTTTGCCAGATGTTCTATCCTTTGACACTTATTACAGAAGATAGAATTCATTCTCTAGTTGTTTGCAAAATCCTGTAATTTCTCGCGTAAGTGAATCAAACTAACATTTTGATGATTGAGAATTAACTCAACATCAAAATTATAATAAGCAAGTCTTTGTTGCCATTTAACCAATTTTGCTTGTTCGATATTCTTGAGTTTCAAATTCCTGAAGTGTTTTACATATGATGAATTTGTTCGGACCAAAAAAGATTTTTCTGATGCAACAAATAGTTCGTTGGTCTTAATGGATTGTATTAATGCAAATACTTGCTTTTCATGTATTGGCTAATTGATTTCAGAACCTTTAAAGATTCCTCCCTATTACCTGCTGATTTCTTCAATATTGGTGGATCGTTATCTTGCTTTCAAAACACATCCCCAACATGATTCAGAGGCATCAATTTCTAAGATAAGATAATCTCCTTTTTGTGAAAGTTTTAATTTTGGGAGATTTTTCGTTTGATTCTTAATTTTTCTAATCAACCGAGTATCTTCACAACTCTATGCCAATGGAATTTTTTCTAAAGTTTTTCTGTGAAGGACTCTGGTCAAGGCTGTAAGACCTTTTATGAAGGGTCCAACATAGTTTAGGATTCCTAGAAACCTCTGTAGCTGTTTCCGATCCTCAAGTCTATCCGGAAATTCTCTTATGGATTCTGCAATATGAGTTTGTAATTTTTCATAATTTTTCTCAATTTCCAAACCCAATAAATTGATTTTTGGTTGCATTCATGCACACTTCCTTTTTGATAGAATCATTCCTTCTTCAAGGAATACTTTAGCCACACATTCTAAATGGCTAATATGTTCTTCCAGTGATTTTGAAAACACGAGAACATCATCTATATAGATTATGACGAATTCCTTCATTCCAGCAAATGCTAAATCCATTCATCGCTGAAATATTCCAGGTGCATTTTTTAAACAAAAAGGCATAACTAGCCATTCGTATAATCCTTGAGGATATGAAAATGTACTCAAATGTATACTATCCTCATGCATTCGGATTTGGCAATACTCTGACTTTAAGTCAAACTTTGAATATACAGTGGGTCGGCTTTTTCTAATCCAATTTCGAAGCTCTTCTTGGTTAGGGAGATTGTATCCATCTGATTCTGTTGCTTGATTTAGCTCCCTGTAATCAATTACCATGCGAGCCTTTCCTCGTACCTTTTCTGCATGATTTACCATTATGAAGGCTGCACTTCGGTGTTTACTGGTACTAGGCTGGATTAGACCCAGTTTCTGCAATTCTGGGATTTGTTTTTCAAATTCCTCTATCATCTCTGCAGTGTATTTAATACCTCGGCTCCTGATGATAGTTTCTGGATTTTTTAATTTTAAAGAAGCCTCAACTTTACATTTCTCTGATAGTGCTTGAGGGTTTTTTTTTTTAAAATTCTCTTAAAGCCTTTCTTTGATTTCATCAATGGCTACATTTGCACAAACAACCTTTTTCAAGGACATCTGTTCGTGTTCTTTCTCCTGCTCTATCATGGAAATAATAGTTTCTGCAGTTGAACATTCAGGTTCTCTTTTTGCTTCTATTTTGGTAATAGAGGCTGAGACTTCAATAGGGATTCTAAATCCTCCTATTGAAATGTGATCTATTTCTTGTATAAATGGTCTGTTTTCAGATTGATGTTTTAGGAATGCATTTTCCAAGATGAGATCTTCTGAAAGGTTTTCTATACATAATAATATGTTAATCTTGAAAACTATGTTCAATATTCTCATCTCCACATTTTCTGCCATTTTTGTTACCTTCATTGAAGAGTTGTTGGCAATGGTAAGGGGTACCTCGGGTATTTCATTCCATTCCTCAGGAGATAGAATATGATGATTAGCATAACAAAAACTAGCACGTGTATCTACCAGGGCTATCCTGTTTTTGTTATTGATGATGACTTTGATTTTTGTAGCAATAGGTAAATCTACTAATACCTGTAGACTCTTCACCTTTGGTTGAGATTTAAATGCGATCATCATCCCTTGAGGTTCATCTTCATAAATTGGAATATCGATTTTCTGCCATCCTACTATTCTTCTTGAATCTGTGGATGTACTATCTGTTGATCTTCTGTTGGATTCTCCCTGTTTCATCTTTTCTCTTTTACCTCTGTTATTTTCAAAGGTCTGGGAATATTAGGTTCTTCTATAATCAATTTATTTCCTTGTTTGATTTGAGAAGATTCTAACATTTTTTGATTCCCTTCCTAATTTTTGAACACCCAATTCCTAGGCCAAGTAAGCCTTTTGGGATTTACTATTGTTGGAGTCATACCTTTTATCAGGTCTCCTGACTCAAACAATTCTGTAAATATTTGTTCGTTCTTAACTCTTGGTCTGTGTGTATTATAAAATTGAACAAATGCTCTACTCCAAATTCTGATTACCCTCCTATTGCTTGGGTAACCATGTTTTCCCTAATCATTGGTATAAATTCTCAAGCTCAGGGTTTTTGCTATATGCATATCCTTGAGATCTACACTTAATCTGGGTCATACTTTGAACCAAACTGGTCCTTTGCATAGGTTTGCTCTTGCCCCTCCCAATATGGATTTTTCAAATTGTCCTGTAGTACTGGCATCTACTATAATGACTAATATTGGGAGATCCAACTCTTTTCTCACTAAAGGGGAAGTTCCTAATTGTACGAAGCCATACTGAATAAAATTTTTCTTTCTTTTTATGGCTTCCTGAATTTGATTCATTTTGACTAATGAAATCAAAAACTGCCCATAGTCAGTGGCTTGTAATTCAGCGGTTGTTTCTGTTTCAAAAATGTGAACCGCATCTTGGTAAGGAATCCATGTTTTGTTATAAACATCTGAAATATTTATAGAGGGCATTTTCCATTTATAGCAATCTCTTGAAGAGGAAGCTAACTCTGTGTTTGATTCATGTAGTTCATGGATGCCTACTGCATTTTCCTCTTGTAATGCTACAAAGTCTATAGCGTTTGATTCCTTACTTGCCATCATGAATAGTCCTATATCATGGAATTTTTGCCATACTTGACTTTTATGATTATCATCAAATTCAGATTTTGTATCCATTTCTGAAGATGAATCTTTTGAATACTCTGATTTGATTTCGAAGATTTCCTCGTCATCTGAGTCAATCTCCTCATCCCATATTGGTTCAATTTCTAACTTTTCATGGGTGTATAACAAGGCTTTTACAGTAGGTTGCTTTGTTTTCTTCTCTGGGCATGGTGTTGGGTTATGACCTGGTTTACCGCATAACCAGCAACATTTACATTAAGATAAGGGTTTACCTTTAGGACACTTCGGGTCTCTACCATATTTGTTTCTGAATGCTTGTTTCCTTTCTTTCAAGCTTCTAAGTGGTGGAATAAATTTGCCTTCTGGCTTCGTTCTTCCCAAATTAATCAATTTTATGCATGAAAGCATAGATTATATGCTAGATCTCATGAAAAAATAATTTTTAGCAAAAATTATTATTTTTTTAAATATGAAATTAATTTTTAATATTGTTTCTGATTTTTTAAATAAATAAAAAATAAAGTTATATATCCTGTGACTGCTATGTTAATTTATGGGTACTATCATAGCATTATAAACATAACTAGAAAATTATCACTGATATTTTTTTATTTATTTTGGATTTATAAATAATTATGAAAAATAATTTTTTTCTTAAAATTTGTAAATATGTTTTTTAATTGATTTTGAATGTGGAGAGTCCTTTTTAGACATTGTTGGATGCATAGAGTGTGAAGATTTGCATGTTCAAGAGAGTTCAAGTAGTAAAGATGCTGATGTTGTGTTTTGTGGATGTTGTATTGTGTTGATTTGATATGCTTCAGGTTAAAATTCGAAGATGTCAACGGAAAGGAGTGGTACGTGGAGTAAAACCAAGATCAAGCCTAATGATATTGCATGGGAATATGGGAAAACAGTTCTAGGCAACCCATTTAGAGATTAATATAACTACTAAAAGCAAGTTATGAAGTCGGGGGGGATCACAAGATTGAGATAACACTTGGCTTGGAGTAGTTCAAATGTTAGCAATTATCCTATGGTGCTTAAGGAGGTTAGAGCACTTATGAAGGAGGCTAGTCAATCGGGTGCTACTTCTAGAAGAGCTCGACACCAGAAGGAGAAGGAAATCACCATGGAATTGGGTAGTTATGGTGAGGGTGATGATGATGATGATGATGATGGAGATGAGAGGGACCAGATGAGGCGGGCTATGAAGGCTAGCAAGGTAGAGCAATGGGCTAGAAAAGAGTCGATTAGGTTGGAGAGGGGTAGACCTAGTTTCTATGGTTCTACAAGAGAAGCTGGTGGGGGAAGTAGTCAAGGGGGGTTGGATGACGGAGGGTGTCGGAAGGGAAGACTGAAGAAGTTCTTGAGCCGTACATCATTTATGAGGGGATCACAACCAAAGTTGTATGAATAAGCTAGTGGGTTGCAGAAGAAGATGACTCATATGTACAAAAAGGGTAGAGACAATGTAAAGAATCTTGGAACTCATGTCTGTAGATTCTTTATTTATGGTGCCGTTCCTCCATGCTTGGCGTTTACCGTACCTTTCAAGAATATGATCCATGCTGCACAGATGGAAGGAGAAAGTGTCCCGCCTCCTTCAGCGTACCAGATTGGTGGAACATATCTTGATCAGGAGGACCAAGAAATGAAGGACCGGATCAAAACTATGACCCATACATGGGAAACATATGGGTCGTCTATGATATGTGATGGGTGGACTGACCCCACAAAGCTAAATATCATCAACTTCATGTTGTATTGCAGAGGCATTACTGTGTTTTGTAAGTCTATGGATGCATCTAAGCATATTAAGTACTCAATTTATATTCAAGAAATTATTGAGAAGTAGATTGAAGCCCTTGGCTCAAGTCTTCATGTGGTACAAATTATCACAGATAATAGATCTGTATTTAAGAAGGTTGGGAAAACTCTAGAGAAAATTGCTTTTGTATTCGACTCATTGTGCGGCGCACTGTATTGGTCTCATCTTGGAGGATATTGGTTAACGACCAACTGTTCGTATTGTGATAAAGAAGGGTCGGCAGATTACCAAATTCATCTATAATCACAGTTGGGTGAATGCACTTTTTCATGAGGCATCTGATTATAGGAGGGAGATTGTACGTCTAGGCAAGACTCGATTTGCCACGAATTATATTGCGTTGGATAGTGTATGGAATGCCAAGTAAGCACTCAATACAACATTCAACATTGATATGTGGCACGATTCAAGATATGCACACACTAGGGAAGGGATGTAGGTGGAGAGGATTGTTATGACGGCTTCCTTTTGGAATAAAGTACGATCAGTGTTGGGTATTCTAGAACCTATATATAGAGTCTTGAGAGTGGTTGATAATGAGACTTATCCAAATATGGGTTCTTTATATAAGGCATTTCAATTTATGAAGGAGTCCATACAAAAAAATGTGAGATGTGGGCAGTGAGTGATCGACATCATAGAAGGTTGCTGGAAGAATATGCTCAGTCATCCATTATATACAGCTGGTGAGTTTTGTGATATGAATTATAATGTTATTATTGTAGTTTTCTCTTCTATGAGCGTGGTCTTGTGGCGAATATGGAGTTAAATGGGGCGGTGTTTGAATTCTTTGAGAAGTTATTTCCCGATTACCCAAATACGGGTGACTTTGAGACCGAGGTAAATTACTTATGATGGTCACAAAATATACTTCATTATCTTATTTAGTGTGATAAATAAAAAAGATTGATCCTTTTAAATATTTCAACAGTTGATGGCTGTTCGTGAAGCGCGGGGGATGTTTGGAAAGGCAGTGGTCGTTCAATCACAGTCATGAGGATTACCCTGTACGTAATTGTTTCCAAACCTCATAACATCTTGCATTTGAATATTATGTATCATTTACAAATACTAATACATAATCTTGAATTGATTATAGGTGAATGATGGAATATATGATATGGAGATCCCAAAACTCAGGCTACTAGTAGTTCGAATTCTAAGTCAAATGGTGTCTTCATCACCATATGAGCGAAACTGGAGTACATTCTCTATTATCTATACCCAGAGAAGGAATAGACTAAGGTATGAAAAGCTTAAGAAGTTTATTTTCTGCCATTATAATATGAGGCTACGGGAGAGGATACTGCGAGAGGAAAATAAGCAGTCTGATGACCTTCTAGATCTGATGATGATTGGGCAATATGCACACTTAGAGGAGGATGATACCAGGGAAGATCCATTGTATGAATGGCTACGATCAAAAGATCTAGATGGACAAAATGGAGAGCCAATAGAAGCTATTGCCTAAAAAGTTAGTGCACATGGTGGAGATGTAGAAAGGGTGTTACATCGAGAGCGGTTCCCAGAAGAGGCATTTGATCTATTATCTAGATCTCAGACCTGGTTGACTGCTAAGGGAGCCTCATAGATGTCTCAGCAAGTGTCGAGTACTTCTTCGTTGTCAAGAACAAAGAGTTACGATGATGATACTGGTGGTGGTGGTGGTGGTAATGGTGATGATGATAGTGGTGGTGAGGGTGGTGGTGACATTGGTGGAAATGGCTCATCATATCCACAGAGTTAAAGGCCATTTAGCCAATTTACTTGTGAGGAGGGGTATACGCATGCTATACAAGATGAGGATCATGGAGCACGCCCTCCAATCAGGCGATATAAGAGAAGGTCTGGAACTAGGTAGGGCAAGGAGCCAATTGAGGATAACACAGTTATAAGTAGCATGGCATCCGTGGATTTAAGTGGCAGTCGAGAGGAGTCTTCCTATAGGCCAGATCCTTTATCACATTCATATCCATATGAATGGTCAGATGATTCTGGATGGAATCCCAACCTTCTATCGTATCAGCCATATCAGCTCAACTCGGCCTCTGATTATATCTAACCATGTGGGTATACATCATCAGATTACCCAGACAGTAGAGTAGAATCATAGACTTCTTATTTTCTTTTTAGATTTGCTTTCCCATATGTATATGAGCTTCCACGTCAACAAGATAATGATGAACTTGAGGAACTTGCACGACACTCCACTTGATATTAAGGAAAGAGTTGTTGTTTAGTTTTAATTTTCAAAACACTACCATGTATTTTTTTTTTATATGTCTGTGACTTAGGATGAGAGATAATGTTTAATATAATATTTTTTCTTGCTAAGATTTACACTCCTTTTCTCAGCTTATATGTATTTCTCAAGTGTACCTTTATTATTCATGTAATGGTGGCTTTTTTAATCCAATTTTTTGCCCAAATTGTGTTTATATTTATCATAATTTATTACAAAGTTTCACTAAAATTTTAAAATTTTTTCTGTATTTTTCTAATTTTTTCTATTTTATCGATAAAGTTTCCGGAAAAAACGACAATATCTCCGATAAAATGATAATGTATTTTTTCCGAGCCACCGATAAATAGGTATTTATCGATAATACGAATACTGTTTTAACTAATCAGGCTGGTTCCCATTTAGGTTCCTCCCTTTCATAGCATTGCTGTATAAGAATCCTGGCCGAAGAACTATGCCCACGTTTTCCTTTGTAGAGTCTAGAGTGATCCCTATCGCTGTGGTACAAGACAACATAAATGAGCAAGAAATTGCTTTGTGTAACTAATCAAGCTTAATTTCTGTAATGAATATGTGTCATGAGAAAAGTGTCAACACTGTACATGAATGGTTAATTTGGTCATCATTGTCTCCCCTGATATTCTGCACGGAACATTTTTTTGTTGTGCCTAGCTTGTGACCAGTTCAATGACATGGATTGCTGATGCGTATACAAATATCCAAACCTTCTCTACTTCAAACGACCTTCGGCAGTTGTCTTAAAACTATTTTTTAGGAATGGCTCAACAGGCTTTGACAAGACCAGCAATTCATCTTGATCTGTTTTTATGGTAACCACATTTAGATGCTACCCAAAGTCACCACTCTTTTGGTAACTTTAAGAATAAAAAAAAAATTGGGAATGCCTATTGTAGCAAATCCTAACTGTAGCTAATGCAAGATGACTTGTTTTGGCTTGTTATTTCCATTATCTACTATTAATTTATTTGGTTCCACTGCATTTGGTGTTGTCGATTTATTGAGTCAATCCTTTAGCTGTATAATTTCTTACAAATATGTTAAGATCACTCAATCAATGAGGACTCTGGTTACTTTTTTAGATACGAAAGCAGAATTGTGGAGCATCAAAGACTCCATATTTCTGCTACTTACTTTCTTAACACTTGGAATATGATTTTGCACCGCCATTTAATTAATTTGGTTTCCAAAATCATGAGAAAAATGTTTCTTTTTTTGGTTTTCTCAATGAAATATTCCTTGTTGCTTGAATCATCTGGATTCCATTTTCCAGCTGGGACATGTTTTATATTCTCTTGGAAGAATCATGTGTAAGCATCTCTTCTATTTCATTTAGTGTCACAGCATCATGAAATGGTGCCACTTTTTTGTGCTGGCTTCACTGACTGATTCTTTTATGTTTTCTGGAACTTGGACACACAGAATCCTTCTGTGATTGAGGAGCAGAGAAGGAAATATGGAGAAAATGTAAGCAATAACCATGACAGCAATGGCATTGATGAACTTGAGCAGCTTTTGAAGCAGAAGACTTTTACAAGGCATGTATACATACTGACCGAAATTGCAAATTTATGTGATTAAATGTCTATGGCAGATATGAATGAACAGACATGCAATGTTTCCAAGTGAAAATTTTCCCCCTTCTGCAAGTAGCAGTAATCTTTCAGTGGTAATCCAGTTTGTCACATCTAGCCTGGAAACCAGATTTACTCGCTTTTATTGATTGAAAAATTCGTACTTTGTTTCTACTAGAATTTTCTCTGAAGTCAAATGTTATACCTCTCAATATCCATCTACCAGTGTCAATACTGGGTTTGATGTTGCACAATCCATTTGGAGATATGGCGGAAGTTTCTGGAACAACTTTGTTGTAAAGAAACAATATAGAAGTAGTTTTCTGGTTTGTTTTCCCTTGATCACAAAATACAGAGATTAGTGACTACAGTATTTTGGTCAGAGTTCACTATTTTTTAGTTTTCTCCTAATCCCCTTAACTAGTAGCTATCCCTTAACAGACAAGAATAGTACTAGAATGAAAAATTGCCTTCTTCTTTATTCCCTTAAGAATCTGCCTTTTCCTGGTTAAGGTGCTCGATTGAGCAAATTGTCTTGTAACATTTTGAATTTTTCTCTCTACTTTTATGAATATCTTCTGAAAATAGATGTCCAGTGCCATCTTGAAAGCTGTCTCTAATCTTTGCATTTCTATCCAAAGTAACACCATAAGTTCTATGGAAATCCTTGTAAAACCTGGTTTCATGCAATCAAGAGTCTTCCTCAAAATTTGCCCATCTCCTTGGCTATAATCTGGATTTCTTGGCAAAATTAACCCTTTTCTGTTTTAACTTATCCCAAAATTTTATTCTGCATACGACAAAGATTCTTTTGTTGCACTTTACCTCTCCTAATCAATATTAATCGGTTACAATGTTACCCTTGAGCTAGCCATCTTCTGTGGTGTATATCCATAGTTATTATTGTTTCCAACAGAGCACTCTTCTTCTGCAACTTCTCTTTTTTACGAATAGCTGTTATTGAAAATTTAAGGCCCATTTTGAAGAGCCTCTGGTGAAAACTTTATTATCCTTGAAATTCCAAGAGCTCTAATATTGGTTATATATCCTGCAAGGTCAAGTTTTTGGAATGCCTGATAAATTAGGAACTGCAAACAATTTGTGTTCGTTGGAATTTCTGGATGTGCTGCTTTTATATTACCATTTCTTTGTGCTTCTGGTTGTTAAATTTCTTTCCTCATGTTTACTACAATATATGTTTCTATGACTGTTCTGAAATAAAGAGGTCTTTTATATTACATTACGAGTTCTTGTTGTGATACTTCTTGTTTGTTCATTCTGATTAGATTTTTTTCCATTGCTGCACAGGGTTGAGTTTGACCGCTTGACAGAACTTCTACGTTCAAGAACTGTTGATGTTCCCATGGAAGTTGAAGACAGAAGAACTGAACCTTCTACATCCCAAGCAGTGGTTACTTGGAAGAGGCAGGAAAAGCCAACTACAACTGGATTGGAAAATGGAGAAGGGAGGTTATTATTGGGGAACATCTCAAAGCATGAAGCTGGTTTAAGTGTAGGAAAACAGGTGTACAATTTTCTTCAATAACAAAATGTCTTTTGTCAGTTCTGAAATTTATCAGTTCCACAAGTTGGTTTCAATTGGGGCAACTTTTTGCACTGATAGTCATCTTGCAGTGGGATTTAGCTATTCTTATATCCTATCCAAGGATGTCCTTCTGTGTACACAATTATATGAGTTCACCATGCTTAGGATGGTTAATGGCCTAAGTTATGGTCCATATTATTAATTGTCTGGGCAATGCAAGTTCTAAAATTGCATTTTCTAGGGGCAAGTAAAATGTGCCTTGTTCTACTTACCATTCATGATAAGCAATTTTTCTGCAGCTTCATCTGAAGGACTTGAACCTTCCCTGCCATTTCATACATATCTGTGGGGGGTACAGGCATAGTTATTTGAACTGCAGCTTGATAGGCTCAATGTTAAGTTGGACCTTTCCTTCGTGTTCTGCGGTGATTGTGATTCTGGGGAAATTATTTTTGCTTATCCACCATACGCAATCAGAAGCATATTACAATTGATAGCCAATATGAGAATTATTTTGTTGCTAGTTCTATTATCATTAAAGCCTTCTCCTGGCCAAATTTTGCTTTATCCTGGATCATTTCTTGATACTAGCCTGGGTTCTAAACTCTTTACTCACTCTCATTGCCTATGTCCTTGTTAGTCTTCTCTTTTCCCTCCTGGAACTTTCTACCTGAAAAACTTAGCTCATAAATGTTGTAGTTCTAGGCCTCTACTGCACATGGCAAAGCATCTAATGTCCATGTCCTTTGGCATTCCCATTTTAACAATGCTCATCCTACGCACTTGCTTTTTTTTTTTTTTTTTTATTAATCACCCAACATTTAGTGGCTTGCATTATGGCGATCCTAAAATTTTGTCTTTAATTTTATTGGCACCTAATATTCAACTTGACACGGGAATATGGGATACTAGTGGCATGTTTATACTTTTCCAGCTAGTTTGAATTTTTCTGGCAACATCCTTCTTAATGTCTCCATTCTCACTGTTAGTTGATATGAGGAATTGGAAGTGGTCATTCATGGGGATGAGCCTAGCATACAATCTTAATAAAACCTTCATTTCTATTCCTTTTTATGCTTTAAATGCATTTTGTTTATTGTTTTTTTACTTATTTTTAACTCCTTAGATGTTAAGCTTCCTTCCATGTTTCTACCTTAATTTCTATGGAGTGGCTTGGGTGGGAAGCACTTTCCACCTTCAACACCCTCAAGTATCATTAATTGAAGGAGAGTGGCTTGGATGAGAAACACATCCCACCTAATGTTTGAGAAGCTAAGCCAGTTAGAAATTACCTCTGGCTGAGGTCGCGTCAGATAGGATGGTTGAGTCTCTAATCCATGTACCACTCTTATGAAGAAAAATATGTGCATGAGGGCTGAATGGTGTATCTTTCCAGAATTTTACCTGGATTAGTTAATAGTTAGATCAGTATATGATCAGGTTTGAATGTCATCCTCCGGCCATGTTGACCCAGTGGCAGAGCGGTGATGCTTCCATAATCTCTGATACACTCAATAGCCATCATGGATGTCCTTGACAAATTTACTCTTCTGTGACTGACTGGCAGCATGAACTTGATTGTAATATGAGGTTAATACATGGATTTATTTGATTAGAAGTTCAGCTAACGAAGGGCCCACAAAAAATCTCAGATGACGTGTTTTGCTAAGCTTGAGGTTTTTTTGATCTTTTAGAGAGCAACAAACCATTAGAGGTTGGAGTTTGCTGTCTCATGATACCTGGGCATGTGTTAGTCTGTGTTTCTGATTGCTTCTTACCAAAGCTACTCTCGCAATCAAAGCTATGTGATCCACAAATAGGATGCACTAAAAGATGTCTTCTTGCAGGTGACTTGTTACCTTGTCCATAACTAGCACAATAAGTTATGAGCTCAATGCTGACCCATGGTGTAAACTTACAGTAACCGGAAAGTCACCAATTTCTTTGTTCATGGTCTGCATATTTATTATCACTCTCTTATACATGTCTTTAATAATGTTAATATATCCCCTGGATTCTCCTTGCCCAAGATTAACCAAGTCAGTTCTCTTGAGACCCTACTGTATGCTCTTTTTAGACCAATGGGGACAACGGAAAGATTTTTCTGCCTCTTTCTATGTTCATCATCATTCACTTCAGTAGGGAGATGATTCCATGGTTGATAAATCGAAATTAACTGTCGAATACATTGATGTTCCAACCATGGTTTTCTCACTCATTCTCTCAGTTAATTGCATACCTTTATAAGTTTAATTTCACAACAATTAGTAGAAAATTTGCAGCATTTAGTACTACTCTGCACATGCCCTCTGTTTCTAAACTATGAACACAAACTTTACTCCATTCACCTGGTATTTTCATTTAGTCTTACGATGTTCTTGAACAGATCATTTACCAGAATATGTCCAAACCTCAATTGGTAGGCCATTTGATCTCATACCCTTTCCCATTTTTGTCTTTCTTAAAGCTTCCTTTGCGTTGGAGATTTTAATCTTGTCAAATTATCCACACTCTTTTATCACATTACATTTCCTTCTATCCTTTCAAACTGCTTCGATATCTGCAGGCTCTTAATACTCCACTGCTTGGAATTTTCATCCTTAATCACTGCTATTTCTTTGTCATTTTTTATTCACCTAACATGGTTTAAGTGTTTACCCTTTCTCTTTCTCATTTTTACTAGTTTAAAGATTTTTTTGTACCTTTTCTAGCTCTTAGTCTATTGGATAAATATTTGGATGTTTTAAGTTTTTCTTGCTCCTATCTTCATTTTATTTTTAGCATTTTTATTGCCTCACATTTTTCACATTGCTCTTTGCTTGCAAAGTTGTCAAGATTAAATATTTTACCAATGGCTTTTTCTGCTGTTTGGCCCACCACCAAGTTCCCATAGGCTGTGATTGGTTTGTTGTAAAATCATCATAGACGCCTAAGAAATCTAAAAGGGATTTGGAAGCTTTCTTTTTCTCTCCCATTTATTTTGATGCGACTGTACATACCCTTACCATCCATAATAATTATACTTTATCCACACCAATATCTATACTTCCCCCAGAAAAGCATATCTATTTTATTGTTATTTACTTTTCAGCTGACAGCACTTCCTATGTTGCTGGCACCATCACCTGCCCTTCTACACTTCTTTTTACAGAGTTCTCTTTTTTCCTGTTCTTTTTACACCTCTTTTACCTCTATCTAAACAGAGCCTTAGAGAAGTGACTCGCCCCTCTAGATATAAAAAATTGTCTGCTATGAAATCATTGTTGCTGCTGTAACTCAATTTTGTGTTGATTTAACCATGGTGTTAAATGATGGTACTCTTGGTTCTGACAGCCACCAATTCTAGGAAACATATCTTGGAAGATGTGTTCCCTTGTTTTATCTCCTGGATCTATGGTTTATCATTGACAACAAAACGTTTCACTTAAGGGGAATGATAATCATTCTTTGGTGTTATTTATTCTTTACCTTGGACAAATTAGCAGTTAGCATGTAATGATTATTTTGTTTTTTTAGTACATGAATCTCATATACTGTTAATTGGCTATCAACGTCTTACAGATTCTTGGAGAAGATGCTTCGCCTACTGAACTTGCAAAAGCATACATGGGCTCAAGGCCTTCAAAAGTATCACCATCTTCACTTGGCACATGGGGTCGGGGATTTAAGCAAGGCCCAACTTCTCTTAATATTGTTCCTTATGCTCCAAAATCACCCATTGTGCCAGCCACATCACGATCTGCAAGACACAATTCTGGTGTTCCTGGGCTCACAGATCCTTGGTCCACAACCGCTAGACCACGCAGCAGATCTGCATTGTATAATATGTCTCGTGTCCCATATTCTGGAATTGGCTCTGCAGCTACTATTAAGGTAATTTGATTGGAAATACATAAGTTGTCAATTCTTGTTTCACTTTATTTTTCTTCTGAATGCATGTGTTTTGTTTTACAGGGTGTCAAATCTAATAATGATGGGTACATTGTTCCTTCAATGTCATCTGATTGGACACAAGGCAACAATTCTTCTGGTGTTCCACAGGTAGTTTGGTTTTTAAGTTGATGGGAAATGCCACTTCTTTTGCTCCCCATCCTGGCATTGGCATATAAGCGTAGATGGTTTCTAAAGGATGTGCTGTTTGCTTGTTCTACTAGATATTATTTTTACAACATTTTTTTTTTCATCTGTATTTGTGGTGGGTTTTACGAAGCAAATGGGAAAAACATGTTTTCCAGTGTAAGCAATTTTGTTGTCAACATCCCCACTGCTGATAATTATGTATCAGTTGCATGGCTGTTTAAGCCCAATGCGATTTATTGCTTCTGATTTCCCCTCTTGAATTTGTGCTTCTGCTTACACTTCTTACTAGCTCTTTATACTTGCTGACAGTTTGAACGAATGTTTCTCCTCTGCCACATAAAACTGTTGATGCTTGGCTTGATCCTTTGTGCATTCATGCCAAACTGGGTGCATATGTTCAGTTCTTTCCTTATTTCTTTTCCGTGCTATTAAGTTTATCTGCACTCTGGAAACATTATGGCAATTTTGGACCTACTTTGTTTAATGGCGATTTACTGTGTCAAATCTGTATGATGAGAGAATCTATAGTCTTGGATTGGATTTTTTTGATAAAACGTTATGATAGATGCTCGTACCCCCACCTTTTGATCCAAATGGTTCATATCGACGCTCCCGAAGTCATGTTTTTAAATATCTGTTTTGTATTGGTATATGGTCATGTCATATCTATATCCACCAATGACGATACTGTATATGTGGCTATATAATTTGGGTTCAAAAATGACTAGCTTGTGTCGCATTGTATTGGGTCTGTATCAGGGGTCATTGGCCAATGCAGGACAGTTTATCATTTTTAACCCAGAAGCATAATGGAGCTATAGCCAACCAATTTCCTTTAAAAAAATGAGTATTTTTATACGTCCTGAGCATTCCTGGGTTCCTTTGATACTTTTCCATCATAATTTTTTAGTGCAAGTATGCAAACAAGGCTACTCTTGAGAATCTAAAATAAATTTGAGCATGATCCTCTGTGGTTTGAGAATTGGATAGCATGCTGAGGTGTTACTTAGACATTAATAATGGTTTATGGGGTAGTCGTCGAATAAACCTGCTGAAGTTTTTAAGTTACCTCAAATACTCCCATATTTTGCTTTTTCCAAAGGTATATACATAATCTTCACTTAAAACCTCATATGCCCTAAAATTAAATTTTTTTAATGACAATATTATGCATCCATTTATACATGAAAAATTGGTCTTTAATGATCATATAAAGGTCATACACAAAATCTAATCCACTCATTAGACTCTAATATCTACCTTAAACCTTAATAAATAATAACAAAGTGATCGGGCTAATTGTTGTGGAAAATTTAAGACTGATTTTTAACCATTGATACGATAGTAAAATGACTATGTTCTTTTATGACAAATATTCGCTAGATTAAAATAAAAGTATAAGTAAATATTTATATAAAAATTAGCACAGCATTCAGTTGGATTGGATAATTGTGCAACTATAATTTTAATTTGATTTAATGAGTATTTTATTCAAATCCCCCTTTTAACGAATGGTACGAAAATGTAATGAAATCAAATAGGTGGCTTAGATTTTGTTTGTAAGCTGTACAAGGCAAATGAATACTAATTTTCATGCAGGGATGAGGGGCATTTTTGTTTTCCACTAATAGTTGTTCTTATTTTGACGTTTGTTTTGGTTTTGATGGGGGTT
The DNA here is from genome assembly GCA_036873735.1 of Pouteria campechiana. Classification (NCBI taxonomy): domain Eukaryota; kingdom Viridiplantae; phylum Streptophyta; class Magnoliopsida; order Ericales; family Sapotaceae; genus Pouteria; species Pouteria campechiana. Next base: position 60,975 of record JAYJMB010020556.1, read on the forward strand.
TGGGGTTGGGGTATATGAGTTGAGTAAATGTTGGGTGTGCATTTGCAAATTATCTTTAGGTTAATCAAGAGAGTTGAGTGGGGGGTATTTGGTCATTTCGCTTGTTTATTGTAGAATCTGAACATTACTAGCAATTTAACCATCAATTCTACTAAGAAATAACTCTATGAACCCATGGTGAAATGGTCTGATACTACTGAATTCATGTGTAAATGTAAGAAAATGTTGCATTCCTGTAAGTATCATATATCCCTTTTTTCTAATATTTTTCATGATTTTTTGCTTTTTAAATTTGTCTGATACAGGCCAACATGGTCTGACTTAGTGTTAGTAAAGTTATGGATATGCCATATTGTATAATTTTTCGAGGACAAGATATGCTGCCCTATGCCGAATCATGGCCAAGATGAATAGTTGCCATTACCCCTTAAAGATTGGACCTTTGAGGGCACATAGTGCAGTTGGGATATTATTTGCCTCTTATCGCATATAATTGGAATGATGCTTTGATGGTCATCATGCTGACGCAGCTGACCCCAAAGATGTACCAACATCTTCATCATTTTAAATGTTATCCTGAATAATTATTTCTACTGCTTTAAAAAAAGATAGAAGAACAATAATTATCTGATTATTTTCCTGGTAAATGCAGTCATTAATGTTCACCTTATTACTAAATCTGGTCCTGTTAAATCAGAAATGTTTTTCTTGCTGGTATTGCATTTTGTATTCAAAATTATTTCTCATTTCTTTGTAGTATTAAGTTGCATTTTATATTCAAATGATTTCTCATTTTGTGAATTTTTCTGTGAAATTGTTTGAATAAGCATATGATGTTTCCTGAATTTAATAGCTAAATTAAAAGCAACAAAAGCTAGTGATCCACCATCATTTCATTTGCTTGCTAAAAGGAGAAAAAAAAATGCTGTTCGTTTTGGAGTTGACTGCATGAGTACAACTGCTCCTTGCGATTTATCTTCTTTGGCTTTCTATTCCAATCTTTCTTAAAGTAGTAGCGTAGTTGTTTGTTGAACATGCCTAGTTTACTTTATCCAATTCTTTCACTGTTCTTTCTTGCTGAGGCAATATGTGGTCCTCTGTATAGAATTTGTTATTTTGTTTTGTTGTTGATCAACAGGTGCTAAAGAGGAGTAGTTCAGCACTGGGTGATGATTCTGGCTCAGGTGGTCCTGTACGCAGAATCCGACAGAAATATAATATGTTCTCTCCCTCAAAAGATGAACCACCCATCTCTTCTATTCAAAGACCTATTTTATCAGATGGACAGAAATATGACACATCAAACAAACTAGCTGCTGAAAATGGCCATAAGCATATCTCTAATGCCACTTTCCTGTCAGTTCCTCCGCAATCCACTGAGATGGCTAGAAAAATATTGCAACAGCTTGATAAATTGGTGCCTTCTCCAAAGGAGAAGTCATCTGGACAGAAATTAGCAATGAACGGGGAGAAGTCGCCTGCAAAGTTGACTCTTAACATGTTAAGTGGTAGAGCTCTCAAAAGCATGGAGGATATAGAATCAATAAAGCTGCACAACGATACTCCAAATGCTATGCTTAATGGCTTGAATGGTAGTAATTTTCCAGATACCAGTACAATTTCTCAAAAGCAAGATGAGGTTATGGAGAATGGTCCTACGAAGTCTGTTTCTGTTGTTGTCAAGTTGGGACATGAAGTTGAAGCGACAAAGAATGCAGAACCTCTTGTAAAAAATACAAAATCTGGTTTAAAGTCTGCAGATTCTTCTGTTTCAGGTTTTGATGCAAATTCAAGAGTTAAACGGGCATTCCAGATGTGTGCTCCTGAGGTACAAGCAATGGTTTTCTTTTTACTATATTCATGTCAACATTCAGCCAAATAATAAGTTTTTTAATTTGTGAAGCTGGTTAAACCAATGAAAAGCTTGCTTTATTTTATAAGAGTTTGCTCAGTTGTTCATTACAATGAAACATTGGTTCGGAATTGGAATTGTACCTCTTTCAAACTGAGTTTAGTGTTTAACTCTTGATGCATATTTGATTCTGATCACAGGAAGTGCTGGCCAATGGTTTTATCTGATTGTTGGACAATTTTGCTGACATTTTTGCTTTTGATCATGAAGGTTTTGCTGACATTTTTGCCTTTTTTTTTTCACGAAGGTTTTGCTGACATTTCATGCTTTTGATCATGAAGGACTATGTGGATTTAGATGATGACAGCTGCAGTGGCAAGGATGCTTCAGTTCCACAGCCTGCTGAAGAAAAACCCATACATTCTGTGGTAGACCAGAAGATTGTTGTTACCGAAGTAGTAACAATAGATAAGCCTCTGATTTCTACAACAGAAAGTAAACCCATTGCAAGTGGCCATGTGCAGAATGGGGTTGAATCAATTACTGGAGCTTACATTGGGCCCGTTGTTAATGTAAAAGATGCTGCTCCCTCTGTCATCTCTTCTATTCCTACAACCATCACAAATGCTGCATCTGTGACTCTCAGTTCACCATGTCCATTACCTGCTGTTCAATTGCCCTCAAACTTCAGTGGGTCAGTTCTGCCGAAGCAAGAAACTGCCACACATACCTTCAAATTTGTATCTGAAAGTGCTGCCAAGGCTCCCTCTGCTTTTACATCTTCATCAACGACCTGTAGTTTCAGTAATTCTTTGGGCCAGAAAGAAGACAAAAAATGTGGACCTAACTTGGAGAAAATTAGCAGGTTTGCTTCTCTCTGTATGTTTGCTGTAGGTGTGAGTGATTGTGTATCTTCTGAAGCATCAATAAACATTTTTGGTCCTAACAGTTACAGGCAGTTTCTCTGCAGATCACCCAAATGAATCGTGCACGTCCTGTTCTTGGCATATTGAAATTTGTTTATGCTTGTATTTGCTAGTTTGAATGGGAAAAAAACCTTCATAGTGATAAATAAGTGTATCGATTTATTCTAGCAATCACGTCCAGGTAGATATAGTTCTGTTAGGTATCATGTCCATTTGATTGTTAGCTTCTACTATAACCTTTGCATGCTATTATTCCTACCTGTTAGTCTGAAATGTTATCCCAGCGTTTTTCTGTACCCTGCGAAGCCGTGCTGGACATGGTTTTATCTTCACATTGGGGTGGTCACTTGTTTTTGTTGAACCATTAGTCATTTGGGGCCATTTGGTGACTACAAGTGCTGAGTCGAAATACGCAGTCTGAATAGCAATGTTTTGTTCTTACTCTTGCATTAGTGGAAGCTTGGTTTTCTGTTTCTGAATATGCATTTCAAAAAATATTTTAGGGCACCTGAGTAATTTGGGAAAGCATAGATCTGCTTTTTTCTTTTCTCAATGAAATTGCTGTGTCCTATTGTGATGTAATTCCTGAAGTTTCTGAACATCTCTTGAGTGCCACTTGAATTTCTATAATATTTTGCTCATGTCTCTATTTTTACTATAATTGTTTAAGATAATATTTGTCATATCTGCATGTGCTTATGTATTATCAGCAGTCAGCCATTGTTAAGATGGAAAGGCACCAGTATCCTAATGCTTTGAGTTCATACTATCTTTCATCATTATTGTTTTATGGAAATGGTTCTCGTTGTCACTCAACACAGTAGATAATATATCATATACCCCTTTGCTATTTTTCTCTTTTTTTTCATATTAAGTCTTCGCAACTTAAAGTGCATGCAACAGGAGATGCTTTGTTGTTAATTATGGTTCTTCATTTTTTGACCAGTCACAAAAGGCAGGCCATAGTTTCTATTTGTGCTAACTAATGGCTGGTGGATTTGTGAGCATGTGAAATTCACATCTAGGATGCATGCAAGTTAAACACATGAATTTGGAGCTGTTGATTAGTGTTGACCTTGGAGGTCAGAATATCTAAATTGGCTGTTGCATTGTTTAATTTCCCATTAATTGTTTCTGATACTGTACATTTTTGGTCGTCCTTTGCAGCAATGCTGCTGTTATTTCTGTAGAGGATGCAGGTTCAGATAAAGGCAACAAATCTCAGCCAAAGGGAAACAAACACACATCATTACAGGATCCTTCCTCGTCAGTCACGTTGTGGCCAGCAACTTCAACCATCTTTTCTTTTGGTGCTTCTACCAATTCAAGTCTGAGCAATGGTTCTCCAAGTTCAACCATTTCAATATCTGCCGCACCATCATCTCCTGTATTTTGTCATGCATCAAGCTCAATTTCTTTGAGCTGCAGCACCAGTGCAACTAGCAGCAGTGTCATTACTCCATCTTTATCGGCTATGCCGCCGTCTTTTCCAGTGGACCCTCTATTTAAGTTTGGATCTGGCACAATGGCAGCAACCAGTCCTGGTACAGCTTCACAACCATCAATGACATCTGGAGAATTAGAATCATTGGATGCAGAACTTAAGGCCAATCAGGCACATTCATTCAATATACCTGTCTCTTCTCCAACATCTGCTTTCCCAAGTGTAGGCAATGGCATTTTTTCTTTCAATTCTTCCACCTCGGCTGATACTACAAATCCATCATCTGCGAGCAGCCAGCCTCCGAGTACTGCTCTTGGCACCAGTAATACTGGATCTGTGTTTGGTAGCACTCAAGCAACTCCAGCTGTAAGCAGCGTCATACCTTTAACAGAGAGTGCTTCTAGTCAGTTTGGTTCGTCTTCCTCTCCAAGTTTTGGTTTGGGTGGTTCTGCATTTAACTTTGGTAGTTCGTCATTTGGATCCTCAGCACCCAGCACCAAACCATTTGCTGTGGCTGCTGGCTTTGGACTGGGTTCTGCAACATCTCCCTCTGTAGGTGCTGGTTCGCTTGGTTCCAGCAGTTCTTTTACACCATCTGGAATGGCTTCTAGCTTTTTGGGTTCCACTTGTCAGTCAGCCACTGCATCCATCTCTAGTTCTGGGTTTGTCTCTGCATCAAGCTCTCCAGCAGCACCTGGGTTTTCATTTGGATCATCAGCTTCTGCTACTTCCACTGGCAGCACACCTGGGTTTTCATTTGGACCATCAGCTCCAGCTGCATCCTCTGGCGGCACACCTGGGTTTTCATTCGGAGCATCCACTCCTGCTACATCCTCTGGCAGCACACCTGTGTTCCCATTCGGAGCATCTGCTCCTGCTACATCCTCAGGCAGCACAGCTGCGTTTTCATTCGGAGCATCCACTCCTGCTACATCCTCTGGCAGCAAGCCTGGGTTTTCATTTGGAGCATCAGCTCCTGCAACATCCTCTGGCAGCAAACCTGGGTTTTCATTTGGAGCATCAGCTCCTGCTATCTCGTCTGGAAGCGGCACATCTCTGCCTTTTGGTTCCTCTTTTGGTGCTTCATCAGGTTCCATGTTTTCATTCACATCAGCAGCGCCTGGTGCTGTTACCTCTGTGAGCTCATTTGCCCCTTCACAGCCTGTGTTTGGAGTGCAGAATCCAGTTGCCAGTTTTGGATCTGCATCAGCAGGAAATGATCAGATGAACGAAGATAGCATGGCCGAGGACACAGTCCAGGCTGCATCTGCACCTGTAACTTCTCCAGTGTTTGGCCAACCAGTTGCTAGTGCAACCCCGCCATCAAACTTCAGTTTTGGTTCACCAGCTGTTGCCCCATCAGGTGGGGTTTTCCAATTTGGCAGTCACCAGAATCCAACTCAACCAGCTCCTTCCCCATTCTCTGCAACAGGTACCCTACCTGGAGCTGGAGGAAGCTTCTCATTAGGTGCTGGTGGCACCGACAAAGCCAACCGCAGAATAGTCAAAGTAAGGAGAGATAAGCCAAGGAAGAAGTAGGCATAGGCATCTTGAAGATCAATTGGGAGATGAAATATGCTTGCTGCCATACATTCTGGCTAGGGAGCACCATCTTTGATAATTTGGATGAGGCCTGCGATGCGAAGATGAGATATAAGCAGAAAGCCTGTATTTTTGAGAGGCATGCTATCAAGTCGACCAGAGAGAGAGGCAAGTTTATTTACTGTTTCAGTTTGGTATGCACCTGTTGGGTGAAAGATTGTTGCAATTTTGGTTGGGTAGTGGGTAGCTTTGAGCGAGCTATACTTTTTCTGGCATTTTTCAGCAGCCTGTAGGGGGTAGACGGGCAAAGTGTGCTTGCTAGGTTGGTTGGTTTGTTCTCCTTTTTTTTTTTGTTTTCTATATATTTTTTTTCTTTTTACCATTCTCAAATTGCAACATGTAAAAGTGTTGACATTGTCCATGTAACGGGGAGACGTGAAAAGCGGCGAATGTTATTTTATGTGATATGTATCAGTTGGTCCACACTGCTCAAGTAAGTGTAAGGTAAAGCATGTATATAATCAATCAGTCAATCGTAATCCAATGATGGGTGGAATATGTTCTTGGATGCTTCTGGCCTACGCTGTGGGAAGCGGCAGTGTGAGTGGGGGTTCTAGCGTGAACCGCATGCCATTGGCACGCCAGGGCTACCTAACGGCTGATGTTTGATGCTTCTTTTCTTTTTCAAATTTTTACTTGCATTGGTTGTGTTGTGCACCTGGCACCATAAAACTGGTTTTGAGTCATGAAGATGACGCCACTCTCCAGGCCCTTCCGCTAGAAAATTACGACTTACTCGGTAAATGCTTCTCTACTGATGTTGTGTTGGGTTTTACCTGGAAGATAGTTTTATACTACTGAACGGACCTGCGCGAAAAGGCCAGGCTAGGAAAAGAATGCATACATAAGAAAGGAAAGAGCGAGCATAGATGGATGAAGCAAGGAATTAGTGTTCTACCAAATCACATTTGCAACATTATATATATATAATAAAATATTAAAAGGCTTTTTAAATCTCAGATAGCAGCTAATTATTGAAGTATTTGAATATTCTACAAAATTCAATAACCATTTTAAATCTTTTGGAAAATAATTGTTACTGTTTTATAATTAGCCAAAAAACATAGTATTTCTTTTTTGTTCATATTGATTAGGTTAGGTGGATGGATGGAGCTCGTTTGGATACTTCTACATGCAATTGTAAGTCAAAAATCAAATTTGAAAATGTCATTAAAGTGGTTTTAATCAGTGTCGGTATTATGAGGGATAATTATTATATGTTATCGACGACTTTATATAATTTTCGTGAATTTTCTTTTCAATTTTGTATCGGCCGACACCTTCAGAGCCGCCATTTTCATTTCAGCTCGTTCGTTTCTCAGAAGTCTATGAATCCGCCAGTCATCTACCCTCTTCAAATCCAGAAGTTTATCATTCCTAGTTGAGAGAGAGAGAGAGAGAGAGAGAGAGAGAGAGAGAGAGAGAGAGAGAGAGAGAGAGAGGTTAACTTATGGATGCACAAGAAGGTGGCGGAGGAGAGAAGGAGATTAGCAGGTGCCTGATAACGCTATCTGTGGAACACTGCAGTCCGCCATTTGACCTTGAGAAAGCCGTCTGCACCCATGGGCTGTTCATGATGGCCCCAAACCTCTGGCTCCCTTCCTCAAAAACCCTCCAGCGCCCCCTCCGCCTCGCCCATTCCTCCAACACCAAAGCCAACGCTAGCGTCATCGTCCGCATCACCCACCACGCCCCATCATCCTCCCTCCACATTTGGGTGTTGGGCTTGAGCTCAGTTGCCCTCTCCCTCGAAGACCGCCATGCCATCAAGGTAACTATTTACATTCATGTCTGTGATTCCGTCTCTGGGTCCCACTCCCACCGTAGTGTAGAGCACAACTGCTTGCCTCATTTTAACAAAAATAGATTTTTTTTAGGCTCAGGTTACTCGAATGCTGCGGTTATCAGAAGACGAAGATAAAAAAATCGTTGAGTTTCATAAAATCCACAAAGCAGCAAGGGATAGTGGTTTCGGTCGAATTTTCCGTTCGCCAACATTGTTTGAGGATATGGTCAAATGCATTCTTCTGTGCAACACCGGGTAAGTCTTCCGCTTCTTGTCTGTATTGCTTTTATTTATTTTTTATTTTCATGCCAATTTTATAAAACATTTCATATTTCGACTCTACCACTTGGTTAGAAGTTAATCATACAATGGAAAAAAGTTAATCGTACAATGGAAGATTACCAGCCATTGATTTTATCTATCATTCAAAGACGTCCAATATTGGATAGATCTTGCAATCAAGTTTTGCTAGTTGTTGCTAGCGGTAGGTGGCTGTACATTCAACCATAAGCTTATTGAGTTGAAGGTTTGTGCTTGGCATAAAGTATTAATGTAGTATAATTTTGATGGTGACAGTGATAACATTGTAAAGGTAAATATTTGGAATTTATTTTATAATTCGTATTGTGCTAGGATAATATTAGGTATTTCTTCATTTAGTATATAATTAAAACTGTGAAATAATTTTTTAAATGTATTATGCACTCCTTTCTCATAGCATAAACATCCACTGACCAATCTCATTCGGCAAAAATCACATGGGCTTTAGCCTGGCAGATAGAGCCAAAGAAGTGGTTCATCAAGGCTTATTTTTATGTGGAGGAAGATCAGTTGAACCTTGTGCTTCCATAGGCTGCACTAGGTTTCAGTCAAGGTGCCCATATGATGTACTCTTCGAGGGTTGCTGAACTTTGGGGTTGATTACTTTACGGCCAAAAATTGCTAGGAAATTGTATGTCTGTTGAGTGAAGGCACAAAAGGGGTGTTTGTAGTGGTTTAGGGAAATATCTTACCTAGAATGGTTAGGTGTTGACTAAAACTAAGATGGTGGCTAAACATGTGTTGTCTAACAAAAGCAAGGTGGTTCTCTAAACAAGGTTAAGTTTCAATACATTTCATACTAGAAAAAGAAACTATTCAAAAGTACTATATTATACATGCAACAAACATAACTCCTTGGGTGGGTGTATATTACATCTAGCATGCAGGAAGCCAGTGACCTTACGAAAAGCAACTCCCTACTAGACCTTTTAGGAAGCCAAAGCAGGCCATTGTATGAGCAAGGTTGTATAAAGTTGTAATTTTACAAGGTCATTAACTGTCTGTTCTCTTTATTAATTTTATAATTAAAACTATTCTCCAAAATAAATTCCAATTAAGATATCCTCTTTTTTCTTCCTTATTAAGATCAAAACTAAATCCTTTAACCTTGAAGTATCTGTGACAAAACCTAAATCCCTCCTGAATGAGGATTTTAAAGAAATGTAAACAATTTGGCTGCTTGAAGTGTGTGCATAATGTTGGCAGCAGATATAGTAACCAGAGCAATCATCCTTCCAAGTAAATTCATTTCCGTTGTTGGGAAATGAAATGCATTGGAAACTGATTGCCCCAAGGTAGGCAGTGGAGAATGGTATTTGTGTGAAAACTGATAGTGTTCTGTTGGGAATGTGATGTGTTGAAACTGATTGGCACTTTCCATTTTTTCATTTTGATCAAAGCATGATTCTTCTTTTCACAAAAATGTGAAGCCAAAGCAATACTTATATGACTTATTATAAAAACAAGAGTTCTTTCTCAATCAATCCCTACGCCTCTCATTCTTTGAGAATTAGAAGGATCCTTTTCAACTTTGAATTGTAAGGATCCTTTCTGGCTTTGAATTTGTTGGAATCTGGTTTATTCCAGTTATTTATTTTGATTTCTTTTTTTTAATTATTAATTTGTTGATTCTTTATTTAGAAATAATTTTCTTCTTTTTGTTACCTTCCATCAAACCTGAATTCTGATGGGTTTGATCCTGTAGAATCTGACCTAATTTCACATCAAGCACCAAAAGTTCAGAATCTTCTCATGAATTCGTGAATGAGATGGGTCTTTCTGTTTATAACAAGGGCGATTTGGCCAACTGTCATGGGTGAAATACTTATAAAAATATAGGAGAAATAAAAAAAGATGCAAGGCCATTCATTTGCTTTTTTGCTCAAGCATGAACTAATTCATTTATCTTTGGGCTTTGATTACTATGGAATAGTGACTTCAGAAGTAAAGATTGAGCATTTGTAGACCATTTGAGTCATTTCATATGTGTATACATATTCCCCATATGCATTAGGATTATTGTGTATTATTTTGATGACAAAAAAACTTGTATTAAGATTTGATTTATGCTGAGTTTAAAAAATCTTGAATTGTAGACTTCATAAAGTTATCATGTTACATGTAAATTGTGGTTGAATGAAGATGCCATATTTGAAAATATGAAACTTGATTAAGCTATGAACTGATGAAAACTGTCAAGTGCTTAGAGTGCAGGAATAATTCAAAGATAGCAGAAATTTCAGAAAGTACACAAAATTGTCTCATCACATTTCAGAAGGATTGAAGTTCCCGAAATTGAAGATTACACTTCCAAAGAAATGGCAGAGGAAAACAGAGCTTACAGGTTACATTAGTTATTGCTCTGTTTGAAATTTGATACAATCCAAAGAGACAACTCGGACAAAACAAAGTAAAGCCACAAGACGAAGATGAATCTCGCAAGCAAAAGTCTTTGTCCGGAAATTGAATCAGACCAAAAAAACATGTCAACCAGCTTCGTCCGCAACCTGAAGTTCATCTGAAATTAACCTCGGACAAATTTGGAGCAAGAAGATTTCATCTGACTTCGCTCGATTAAGAGAAGCTGAAAAACACAAGTAAACATCGTCTGAATCAAATTTATCCAGCTTCGTCCATGTCATCAGAATTTGTCCGAAATTAACTACAGACAATGTAACTGTCCAGATAGAGTAAGCTGAAAGAAAAGACTATGTCCGAAATTAACTTTGGAAGAATGCAAACAAAGAGAATGAAGTAGAAGTTGTGCCTTGGTCCGAAATCAACAGAAGAGTGGCTATCAATCAATCCAAAGTAGCAAATTGCATCTGAGCTCTTGCTTTCGGTGTGCAGAATTGTCTAGTCACGATTTCTGGTAACAAACGGTGTTGTAGGCTTTCCAACTATATAAATCCAATCAGAAGTAGTGCATTCCAATGGGAGAAAACTTAAAACGGTCTTCTGTATTCAATGCTACTCAATGTTCAAGATCTTGAAGATCTATTTAAAGAAAAATGTTGGGACATTTCAAGAGAGTTGAACAAGTGGGTGATTGAGATAAAATCCTCTTCAAATCATTTCATCTTCAGGCCAAGAGCATTAACCTTCACATACTCAATTCAAGAGCGTTGATCTTCTAATCCCCATTCAAGGCCTAATTCTTTAAAACAAAAGGAAAGAGATTCTGTATCAACAAAGAGCGACATTCAAGTCTTTCCCAACGCTTAACAAGAAACACATTCAAAGTGTAACTCTACTCTTCTGTTTTATCTGTGTATTCACGTCCCCTGGAGCTTATCCAGAAGAGTGCAGTGACAATATGTTTATGTCTCATGGAGTTGATCCAGAAGAGTGCAGTGATACTAAGTTTATGCCCCCTAGAGGTAATCTAGAAGAGTGTTGTGGCACTAAGTTTATGCCCCCCTAAAGTTGATTTAGAAGAGTGCTTGGTGCATAAAGTTTATGCCCCCTAGAACTGATCTAGAAGAGTACAGTGACACTAAGTTTATGCCCCCTAAAACTGATCTAGAAGACTGCATAGTGCACTAGTTTATGTTCTCTAGAGTTGAAATATAGAAGAGTACTGGGTGCACTATTGTATTCAATTATTTGTGATAGTGGAACCCAAGGCACAAAGGAGCGTGCTCTTGGAAGAGTGGAATAGAGCGGTTGGCTGGAATTACTATATATCGTGTGTGCTATTTGTGGTTGCATTTATAGCTTTATCATTTAGTTCATCTTAATTTGCACATAAGCAAGAAAAAGAGGGAATTTGACTAAACCGGGGTTAAGTAAGAAATTTTTGTAAACCCAATTTACCCCTCTCCGCTTGGGTTAAGCCAATTTAGCATACTAAAAGGACCAACATTTATTCCCTCCCAGATTGTTAGTTAAAGCATGCCATCCTGCGAAAATAGATTATGGTATGGATCAATCTGAAAAAGTATGCATAGAAGCATTATTGCAAAAGGGAATTCCAGAATCTTGTCTGTTTTCTGGATTTGGAGAAGTGCTTATTTTCAAGAGTGGTAGTCTTATGATATGCCGCTAATCTATTATGAGAATCATAAATGCCTGAAACATGGTACTGACTGATTTGTCCAATGGTCTAGTATGGTTCTGCAAATTAAAACTTCAATAATTTTAACATATTATTTAGTGGATTTGGTGCAAGATCCTTCTCGACTCTTCCTGGCTCAATACTCTTGAGTTGCTACTTTTCTGTCGTCAGCTAGGGCCTGGAATAGCTGCTGCAAGAAATTGCATGCTAAAAACATTCATTAGATGTTTCAATCTCAATCAAGAAGAAAAATGACTTCATTTGTAGACAACAAGGCAGCAATTAAGGTATACCATAGTTGTCAAGTCAAAGAGTCTAAAAGATGCATCAGGGAGAATGGTCTTAATGTGATGCTTTTTTATACTTTCCATTCGACTTATAATCTGATATTATAATTTTGTAATTGACCTAATCCTGTAGGTGGGGGAGAACTTTGTCAATGGCCAGATCCCTGTGTGAATTTCAGTTTGAGCTTCAGGATGCTCCTTTTGGCTGGTCTACAGCAGAAACTGCCTATTGCAATGAGGCATATTTGAAAGCCGACGGTATTGGTTCAGATACACCTGCACAAAAAAAGTCCAACAGAAAGAATGGAAATGGGAGTGATCTTGTTCCTAATCTGAGAAACAAGTTTGCAAAGAATGAATATGGTATGGCAGTCAACATGAACATGACTGATTCTATCCCTGCAAATTTGAGCCGAAGTGATCTTGCTTCTACAGTAGAACATTCATTTGCCGTTCGCTTGACCTTGGATCAAAGCTTGAACAGGCAGAGAACATCAGAGATGAAATTGAAAATTGGGAACTTTCCTAGCCCGGAAGAACTTGTGAATCTTGATGAAAGGTTTCTAGCTGAGCGATGCAGTGTTGGATACAGAGCAAAGCGGATATTGGAACTTGCCACAAGAGTTGTTGAACATAGGCTGCTGCAAGTACTAGAAGACACAGAAAAAATCACAGAGTATGATGGATTAACCCAGAAGTTGTTAGATATTAATGGATTTGGTATATTCACAACTGTAAATGTGCTTGTGTGCATGGGATTCTACCATAAGATTCCGGCTGATAGTGAAACTGTTCGGCATTTAAAACAGGTTAGATGTCAGTTTCTGAGTTTTCCAGTTTTCATTTTTGGATATTTTTCTAATTTTTAGCGTGCAGTTTCACAGTAAAAACCTGTGCAAGGCTGGCAATGTTGGAGAATCTGCTGAGCAGGTCTATCATATATATGCACCATTTCAGTTTTTGGCATATTGGTAAGTAATCAGGGGCACCCCCTACCTACAGTTTTACGTATGTTGAGTTCCTTGTATATATGGAGTTAAATTAGGGTCTGATAATTTTCTCTATGGATGCTTAATCAGGTATGACGTGTGGGCCTCCTATGAAAAGAGGTTTGGGAAAATGAGTAATATGAATTATTCCTGCTATCGATTTATCACAGGGCACAACATGAGGGACAAGCCTTTGAAAAGGACAAGGACAATGAAAAAGAAACCCAGAAATAAACAATGATTGTAAGGAAGAAAATTGATGGCCTTTGCTGTTTTGTTGGAGGCATCTCCAGGAGTCTACACGACTTCAACACATGAGCTTTTTGGAGCATTTGGCAATTCTCATTGCAATGGATTTGTATGTCTGCTTGTCCTTGAATCATTCTAATGTCTTGTAAGGTTGTGATGATGTCTAAAAATTGTGGAAATCCCTTCAATGCACATGCTTATCATTGCAAATGCATGTCATTGACATGGGGTGATTTTTGTTTTGGGTTTATATGCAGTATTTCATGGATTTAATTGTTCAGGTATTAATGTGATAAGGGGAATGACCTTATCATGTTTTGTGTCATGACCAAGCTCGGTGCAGTGGCTGAAAATGCTTTGTAATCTTGACATGAGCAGTCCAAACTTTCGAGGGACTGCCAACGCGAAAATTGTAGAGCGCCCCGCCCCCCCCCCCCAACAGAAAAAAAAAAAAAAAAAATGCTGGGTGTCAGTTTCTCTATGCCTTTCAGTTCTCTCCTACAGTGTTTATACTTATGTACAAACAGAAGGATCTAATTGTCCTTTAACAAAATACGAACAAATCAAGAATCAACGGAATGAGAAATTCGCATGGGAGTAACTTAGCAACCTAGCTGACATACTCAACATTTGAGTTCTATCAGTCCGTGATATTGAATAACAATAAGGAATGAAAAGAAATTTTAAATGATTAAGGCCATTTCTCATATCAATTCTGCTCTTTGCTGCATGCATCCATTTGAGATTAGAATTTTCATAATAAAGGTTAATTTCTCTAATAAATTCACTGTTAATTTGGGGTAATTCTGATTTAGTAGTCCTTGAACGGATGGGTGCTAACATCAGGCACAACACTTGTTCACATGAAATCTACACGTGGCTGTCAACAAGGTCACGGTCACTATATCTACTTTCCAAAAAGATTTCGACTCTACAACTACCCTCACTTCATTACCAAATTCAATAAAATATGTCAGACTTTCATAAAAGGAAGAAGATGCATCTCCCGCTGGCATACTCATACCTCAAAATGCAGCAAAAGAAAAATAAAAAATAAAAAACTATAAACTTGTGTGTTTTAATTAGTCCCTTTCCTGATTCTCCATGCACCAATAGACGTGGACCATAATCACATAATTTCCGTGAAAGTCTCTCCTGCCCACAACTGCTACTCATCATCTTATCGGTATAGTTGAGCATAAAACTGTCTCATGAAGATAACGTCCGAACCGTTGCTAAAAGCATGGAAAAATCAAGTTCATCAGACAGGCACTCTAGCCCCAGAGCCTTCCAGTTCCAAAAAATATTAGCCATATTTCACCTTCAACACCATTAAATTTAACAGGAAAAGTCACCATGGATGGCAGATGATGTTTCCATATATATCACTATGGAAGGTCCTAACAATGCATCAGTCAGACCATTTTTCAGTTTGCAAGAAGAGAAAGGCGTAAAGAACAAAACATCACAGACACACCAAACCATTTGCAAGTTGCTTTGCCACAATTCAGGCCATGGCCTTAAAATGAATTACTCATAATTATCAAAGAATACACTTGATAGAAGAGAAGGGCAACCTCTGCAGTGGGAACCAAAATGAAGAAACGAAGAAAGAAATAGAGTTCCCTCTTTGACATGTTCTGAATACATTTAAAAGCCATACAACCCAAAATTTGGCCTCCACAGATGTGGAACTGTCAACTCTCAATGGGAATATGTTACAACTATGTTTCGAAAATCTTTTATGCTCAAGTGATTCTCTAATGTCTGACTTAAATGTCAAGTCAGTCAGTTGCTGATAACCAAAGGAACATATCACTTCACATGATACATGTTAGTTTTAGGTTATGAAAACTTTCAGCATGGAGAGAGAAACTCTGTAGAATCAATGCTCACAGCAATAACTTCAACTTGAAGCATTTCCCAAGGGTAAATGTTTTTCTGGATTTTGTTCTTGTTTATCTGCTTGATTCACTGGACACTCTTCTGTAGAAGAGAACATAAGCTGCCGATGTCTTTAGCTTGTCCATTGGAATAGGAAAGACACTGCTGTCATCAAATTCATGCCACTGATTCTCTCTTTTAACCTGTAGATGGAAGGCTATTAGTATATTTGCAGCACATAGACAGGGAAAACACTTGTTTTGTGCATGTGCAAATCTAAATACGTGCATGGAATATGACATGCATACAAGTATATAATGATATAATGGTGATCTGACAGGTCCACTAAACTCAAATTCATGTCTCACAAAATACACAATTTGCAGAACTCCTACTTCCAGTGGGTTACCATTGCAAAGTTAGCACCATTGCAAGGGTTGCAAACCTTCCAATCTATGATAGGTGTCTTATTCATCTATGATAAATCGAATATGATC
This sequence comes from Pouteria campechiana, assembly GCA_036873735.1. Taxonomy (NCBI): domain Eukaryota; kingdom Viridiplantae; phylum Streptophyta; class Magnoliopsida; order Ericales; family Sapotaceae; genus Pouteria; species Pouteria campechiana. Next base: position 76,869 of record JAYJMB010020556.1, read on the forward strand.
AATGATCTCATATAATAACAAGACACATGATGAAAAGACCATGGGCAGCAACAATCCTGAGGTGAGAGACCCAATGGTTATACCTCATCAAGTTATTTCATTTCCCTAACGAACTCATACTTTGAATAAACAACTAACTTCCATGAAAAAAAGAAGAAAAGAAATAAGAAACAGAAGTTTACGACAACTAATCAAAAGAAACTTGTTTAACACAGCATGGTTCAACTGATGGTTCTTTATAATGAAGTATAAAGCACAAAATGAGTAATGTGCATGGAAAAAAAGCATGCAAGCATATATTAAAGCATGTAAGCATATATTACATGAAATTTAACTTCTTAAAAACACTATACATTAAGTTTTAGCAAAGGTTCTTAGGAGTTGGACACTCATAACTTAACAAGATCACTTATGAGAACCAAACATCTCCAACAACGAAGATTGTATAAAAGAAAGCAAAGGGCATCAATACCTGAGCACTAAAAGAATCAATAGTTTATTCAATTCAGCTCATTTCCAATTTAAGACAAGGCCAACTTCTTGATGTACACAAGGAGTGCAAATTAGTTGAAGTCTGGGTTTCACCTAAACTGGTTACCTTTTTATGGGGAAAATCTTATTTAATCCATCCTAGATATTGACACCATGTCATTTCTACGAATATCTGTTCTACAATGGGAGACCTAGAGCATTTAGCTCCTCACCTCCTTATGAATGATGTTGTAGCAAGTTATTGTCAGTGCTATTCAGCGTTGTGCTCTGCAGGGAAAGCAATTTCCATAGGTGTTGCTCCCAACATGCTTGGGATTTAAGGACAAACCCAAAGCATGAGGCTCCTGCAATGCAGGGGCTAGGAAGGGTGAGATGCATGCAGTTATATCTTTTATTTATTTTTTTTTTTTACATCCAAAGAGGCTGTTTCTGAGACTTGAACCTATGCCAGTAAGGACACAAGCACAGAGCCTTACCATACCACCATGACTGGGATTTCTAGGGAAACAATCTAGTCACAAAATTTCAAAAGAAAAGGATATTGAAAAAGATTGATTACAAGACCAAGAGATAAACACATTGAAGTAGGTTTGGATGGGAGTAAGATTACCATAACCTTATAGAAGGAAGGTAATAATGGCAGCAAATAAAGCTTTCATATTTTTGGAAACCATGATGATATAGTCTAAAGGAATTTTCAATGCAACGCTAGGTAGTACCAGGGAAATTAAACTTTTGATAGTTTGCCTATGTACAAAAAATATTGAGAATTGGATTGATTAGGATTAAGAGGGTTCAAGTAAGAGCCTCAGTGGAAGAAAACAACCCAAAAAAGACATCTGCAGAGGTCTTGAATGAAGACTTGAAAACCCATGGTAACATGGAGAAATGGCCCATGATAGAGTTGAATATTTTAAAAGGTTTGCATAGCTGACACTAGCTATTTGGGAAAAGGTGGTGGTCATGATTTTATTCGAGATTTTAGATAAATTTTCTTAGAAATAATAATCCTGAGATTTAACATCATGAAAGATACTATTTTTAAAATGCTATACAGATGGACATCTATAGTTAGTGTCAGAAATTAGTTGGAAGCTGCTACCATTAGAGAAATAATGCATATATTTCAGTTCTTGGCATCTATTAATGCCTAGGAATTTGCAATGATAACTTTGAACAATGTACTGACCTTGTTGGCTGAATGAGATGTAAAGAGTTGAGAAAGTAAAGGAACACTCACCCTGACATATGCTGTATAATGACCACCTCCCATTCCCCCATAGTGATTACTCAGGGCATAGAGCTCATAATGGTTTGATGATTGACCATTCTGACAAGCAATATATTTTGACAAGTCCAGATCATGGATAGGGAAATCAACGAATGCCTCCAGCTTATTCTTTATAAAACGACTATAAGAAAATCTTTTTAGATGAATCACAAGAATCTCTGGAAGTCTCCAAAGATCTAGTTTCTTGTTTGCTTGCCGATGCATTTTGCAGCAGGGGCAGTACCTGTATCATTAAAATTTTATAAATATGGCAATTGTGCTACAAAGAAAGTTCACAAGACTCTGGTGGAATGGGGAGTCTCATCTGCACATTAACAAAAAAGCATAATTCTCAAGAAATGGTTTGCTTCTAAATTCAAAATGATAAACTGAGGCAATTTGAGTATTCTTCTCCCCAAAATGGATGATATTATCAATGCTACTCAAGGGAATGAATTTTGGAGCTAGAACAGAAAGGATGCAGATACATGCATGGATAGAAAATACAACTTAAAGGTATATGCCTATGAGAAGATTGGTTCCCCTTCAAAAGTGACATATGCCAAAATGCTCACCTAATGAGATGAGAAGCTCAATTTGTTTTCGAAAATAGTAGTATTAAATTCATAATAATTAATAACTTCTAATACTGATTATCTTGATTAAAACCATGGAGAGGGGGTATTCATGAAATTCTCTCATCCATTTCAAAATCCAGTTTCTTGGAAGATCCAAGTTTCATAATGCAAGCATCAAAATGAAATAAGCCCAGTGCCGAAGTGGTATATGTTAGAGAGTCTAGTTCTTAAGCATGAATCCTAATGTAAAAACTGCATATTCGTATCGTGTTGAAATGATCATCTGCGAATGCCTATCACAATCATACATGTCTTGCCCAGCTTCCACTAAATTGAGGCAAACCTACAAATGAAGCTGAATTTAAGGTGAACAGCAGCATTGTCATAACGAATGCATGTTTTTCTCTTGGAAGTGGGCAGTGAATGCAGAGATTATGCTTTAAGTAGAAACTTAAAATAGCAAAGAGTAGAATGCTAAAGAGAGCTAAAGAGGCTAAAGTGAGGGGAAACATAGCATACTTAAAATAGCCAATTTAAGTAGCATGCTCTCTCTAGAAAACAAGGGGAAACATAGTATGCTAAAGTTCACATTTTGTAGAACTGACAGGCATCTTCCAACAATCCAGACCAGTGATCTGGAGTAAGGTTGCCAATGAGCTAGTTCTACGGCTCTGGCATAGATCTTGAATTGGCAAGGGCAGCCCATTTAAAGTTTTGATCTTGCTTTACCAAGTACAACAGATTGATGACCACAAATTATGGACCAACATGGGGGACAATCAAGCATCTTTCTGTCTAAAGAGAGCAACACAATATCATTTAATATATAGGTCTCCATCTGCAGTGTATGTGCCATTTATGGAGTAGCATTTGGCAACAAGGAGATCAACTGGAGTTTACTTACCACATATCATCTGGTCCTAGAGGCTCTTCCTTCAAGAAGGTTTCAAGGCAAGTATAAAGAGATATGGATTCCTGAGGCCTCTTCATAAAACCGGGCTTGAAAATTTCAGGTAATGAGTTGAGAAGTTGTGTATCATACTGTTCCATTGTTTGTTCTGACCAACAAACAAGCACATGCAGCTTTTCACAAGACTCATTTATTAGAAATGGCTTGTCCATTTCCACCTTGGAGTGCTTTGTCATACATTTTTCATCTGTTAGGTAAAACACTATATCATTTTCAAAACATGATCCATCAATCGATTCCCGAGTTTCACATTTGCCATCCAAGCCATGAGACCCTGTTTCATCCATCAGAATACCCTCAATAACTGTGCTGTGTGCACTGTTGTCATGATCATCCACAGCAGCAACTCGAGGCCTTTGAAATGGATGCAGTAAGTTTAGAAACAGGTTGCGTATATCAGAACCCATAACAATGTTACACAACCTCACGACAAGAGGAGTTCCAAATGCCTTCAAGGATGATGTCATCTTGCCACTGAGATAGTGTCTGAGAAACAACATTCCAATTAAATAGTTTCTTCTAAACCAAAAGTTAACGGTGACAAGACAGAACAGAGCATAGGAATAAGTTAGAATGGAATACACATACATAAATCGCTAATTTTACAGTAACTTGTTCCATTTGCTGCCATATCAAAAGGAACACATATTTCATTTACTGTATAAAACACAGAATAGAATTCTTAGAAGTGGTAGTAACATGAAATCACTCAGCAGGTAAAAAAATTAATTAGACAATGGTTATTTGTTGCAAGTAAATTTATATAGAAAGTGTGAGGAAAGGTTGCATACATCTAGCCCTTCTCAGACATTGCATTGGTAGGGGCCTTGTGCGTTGAGTACGCCCCTTTTTTTTCACCCTATCTGTGAGCATTCTACAGAAATGAGGAGAAGCAAGAAAACAAGGAATTAAACTTCAGAGAGATCAGGCAAACTATTTCCAGTATTGATGAATGGATATGGATTTGTTGGAATTTCAGTTTATTGGCTCAACTCCAAATTGCTGTTCAGATCTCTAAAGAAAGCTTGACAATGCTCAAATCACCTATGAAAAATCTTCGTTGATAAAATAGTTGATGGAAAATGAAAAAATGAGTTTCCTGTCCCCCTCTTTTTTACCTAAAATTGGCCACATGATTTTTTTTATTCCTCAGCAATATCTCATGGGCACAACTTTTAACAAAGAGGACAGCAAGATGGGGACAGCACGCACGAGAACACAAAGGACACAAGAGGCAAAACAACTTCTTATTGAGAGAAAAAGAACCCAAAAGTTTCTGAAGTGGTTGGCAAATAAGGTACCCAACTCCATTTATATTCTTAAGGCGGGTCAAGAAGAGACAGGTAAAGTTGATATTGTGTCACATTCAATCTCTACAGTCCATCTAGAATCTTTCTAAAGTTTTTGCACTCGCTGGATATTTCTAAAACAGGCCACGTGATTTTTTTATTCCTCAGCAATTTGTCCAATACACAGAACTTCCAATAATAAGGAGAGCAACACAAAGGACACAAGAGGCAAAACTAAATGAAAGCTAAAAAGCCTAAAACTGATATTGTGAATGATGTACCCACCCACCTTCATATTCATAAGGAGGGCCAAGAAGAAACAGGTAAAGCTGAGATATTGTCACATGCCACACATCCAATCGCTATGGTCTATCCAGAACCTTTCTAGAGTTTTTGTGCTTGCTAGATATTACTAGCCACAAGATACTTTCTCTAAGTTTTTAGATAATTCTATACTCTTCTACACAAATTTGCATGAGTTTTGAGTTTTCGAGAGAAATACAGATAAATGTCAGAATTTTAGCCTCTCTAGAACAGGTTAAACTTGGTGGATGGGGAGAAACTCGACCATGGCATGACAAATACCTCATCATCAGTTTTGAGCTCTCAAAATAGTTCCATTATGGGTGGAAATGATGTGAAAAGAATCATGTCACGTCCTCGGAGCTCAATTAGTGGTAAAAAAGCAGAAATCAGAAATTTCTTAAAATAGTTGTAGACACTAGCCATTCTATGCTTGTATTGATCAGGTGCCTACTGATACAAGTTGCTTTCTGAAATCCATCCAATACAACCCAGTTTGCCATATCGTTGTCAGCCAAAACAGATATGATAACATGTTGCTTCTTCCCTATTGCAAGAAGTTTGAGATCAAATATGATTCATTCTTTTCTCCTAGCATGTTCATATACATCCATTAAGATATCTTGGGTGACACTTCATTTCTTGATTCATTAGAAGCATGGTTTCAACTTTCAATTTCACATTGATCATTTATGCATTAAAGATATACTGTGCTAGCCATGCAAGAAACCAACAGGGCATTCTGAATGGGATTTGAAAAGTATATACAGGTGGTAGCAAGCTGCCAGCCTCCTTATCATGTTGACTAACGCCTGGGAAATTTACTTATTGTGTATGTCAAACAGATATGAAACCATGCAAATGGCCCCAAATATCACAAAAAAAAAAGTGCATGTAAAATTGTTGATGTGAGTGCTTATGGTTGGGTCAACCTGACATTTTGAGAAGTTTGCTGATCAGATAAGCAATAAGTGAGAGAGGTTTATGTAACAGTAGCATACGCAAGAGTTTGAAAAGAAGACAATGCACTCTCTTATACAACCAGTTTATGACATAGTTCCAAAAAACTAAAACAGATTCTTCACATCAGTTAAACTATCTAACAATCTAATTAATTCAGCTAACTGATTGTTTAAGTTGTCCCCAAATCGATTTCTTAATAACTCTAATAAGAATCTGGTATTGCAAAGGAACGTTGACGGATACTGGAAAAAATAACCAGCGAGGATCAATCAACGATAAAAAAGATAACTTAGAAACAACTCTTTTTAAGGATGTAAGACCGTAATGAGAACTTTTTTTCTCCAGGTGTTAGGCCAGGTCCTTCCATAGGGATCACGGGAGAGCTATTCCAGATTGCGTATGTCTATGGAATTCCATACTGCAGAGGATCCTACGAGTGTTGTTTCTGGATTTATCCAGGAAACTTCGAGGATGTGTCCCATTATCAATCGGACTTTGACGTGACATGGTGTCAGCTTGGACAGAAATATCCGGTGTTAGCGTTCTCTAACACTGATCAACTCTCAAATAGTTGCTAAATGATGTGAATGACACAGCTAGGAATATTTTAAACCGAAACAGCTAAGTGCAGGCATGTACAGATCCTAGTCCTTGGTCTCAGCTGGCATGGACTGGATTTATTACATATAGCTTGGTTTACCTTCACATGCATAAGTTAGTGCATGTTCCTACATTTACAAGGAAAGGCACATCTGCCACTTGAATACCTCAGTTACAAATTCTAAAATAGGATCCAAGCCCAACTAGCAGTGACAAATGTCTAGTTCTGTGTAATCTTAGCTCTTCACCTCTCCAATCCACTGGAACAAGGTTTCACCATCATTAACTGTAGATACCTAGAACAAATCTAAAATGAGGCAAACAGGAAGTTCAACTAAAACGAAACTAATTTACTCAATAATTATGAATGCTAAAATTAATAGAAAAATAATTCCTAAAGAATGAATTAAACATTATATGCTTACTCCATTTTTTGATGCATGAAAACAACCAATGGATGGTTTTCAAGATTATTTGGTAGTCGATATGCAATGAGTCGGTCATCATCTCTAATCAGGGATATTGAATCAGATGGCTCCCCAAGATATCGAATAATGCGGTTAGAGTAAACCTGGAAAGTTTATCACAAGTCAATCACAAAAATGAATTATATAGACAGTAAACTAGAGATTAATCCTGTAGGTAACTATGTGCAAGGACAATCTGAAACAGCCAAGACATAATGGCAGCCAAACTCACCAGAAGAACCACATGCAAAATAATAATAAAAAAAGCCAGGACTCTTCCATAAGCACCAATCGGCAGCATAGATAACCATGATTTGAAATATTAGAATGCCTGATATGAATGGTGTGGGAAGCATACAGGCAAGCAAAAGCTTCTGATTTTCTACCAACCTTATAATGATTGCCAACTAGCAAGGCCTTACCACATGTGCCTGGTCTAGAGAGTACCTAATATATTGGGGTGAATGCCTCACTTGTAAAGAAACTTATAAAAGTTAACTTTTAATTAAAAGAAGCTCCCTTGACTTCCATTCTCTTATATGCTTTTGTGCTGTCTTTTTCTTAACTTGAGTTGCTTGGGTAGCTCTCCAAGCTAAGCCTGACTTTCATCATCATGAACTGTAAAACAAGTGCTAAGGTCATGATATTAAGCCTCGCTTGGACAGGTGAATGCAATGCTAGACATTTGTCACAGTTTACAATGTTTTTCCGGAGGTCTGGAGAAAGCAGCAATCAATAGCTTTTCCTTAATCTTCTTGTCCTAAAAGGAAGAATTTTCAATTCAGAAAACCCTATCTATGCCCAATATGAGACAGGAGCATATCCAAAAGCTTACTGGAATGAATCAGCCAATTTAAGCTGATATAGGCTTATTCATGCACTGTTCCTCCACTCATCACCTCTCCAATATACCAATAGGACTCCACTTCCCATTTCTTCACTTAGTCCTCATACTTTCCGGTCTGAATAGGAATACAGAAATAGTTGTAACATCTTATCATCCCTATACTACATAATCAAATTTATTGGCTCATTTGCCTCTCTGTTAACTTTAAAAGTACGAGTTACAAAGTTTCATGATCAAGCCCATGGGAGAAAACCAGTGTAGTAGTAAAACTACTGATGTTTATCATATTGTCTCCTTGCCAACCCTCATACTATTGATTGTAATCAAAGATATTTTAACTCAGGAGGCAATTGTGGTGATTCTGATGACATTTGGTTATCATATCCAAATATAATTCATTATTCTAGTGAAAAATACCTGCCAACCAAACAAATGCTATTCCCATAAGCTTCCCATCAAATGTAGAGTTCAAGGGCTAAAATGACTGGGTTTCAACAGGATGAATCAATAGACAACATTACCATTAAGAAGAAAAAAAAACTTAAAACATTAATGCATACCTATCAAAGACCAAAACATTAATGAGAAACTCATCCAATTCTTGTTTAACATTCTTCCAAAAAAAATTAATCAATTATTGTTTATCATTCTTCCAAAAACTATGGTCATTTTCTCAAAATAAAAAAGTCCCACCATTGGTGCTGTTGGTGTGATCATATGATGGTGGTCAATATGGGCCAAATAGGCGGCAGAACACAACATAAAATTTCAGCCTACGCAGTTGAGATTCTGGATCCAAATCTGGAGGTTTGAAAGTTTTGGACCAGACCCATGGGTCAATGGCTACATAATGAAACAGGTCTCCAAGTAGCTGAATCCATTGGGATGTCCATTCTGGAGTCCAAAGCTGTCATTAACATCATATATGTTTAGGTTAGCAGTATGTAAATAAAGTTGTTAGTCTTATGCCTTGTCAGTTGCTGAACCTTAGTCAGTGAAGTCTGCACTAAATAGTCCTAAGTCTAGATAATAGTGGCAACAAACAAGTCTCTTGCAAGAGTCTAGACGAAGTTGATGTCTTGAGGAGACAGAGAATGGCATTGCTTCACTTGTAAAGTAGAAAATGAAAACATGCAGTCCAGGACATAATTTTTCTAGAATTTTCAGTCATTATACAATTCTCAAGAGTACCTTTGCTGCCTTTTTAGTTCTCTTAACTGTGCTTGCTGGAGTTGTTCTCCTATCAGGTTCTACTATTAAAAACTGTATGATTTTCATATTGAAAACCGGTTATAGCACTCACTATAATGGATAGCATTGATAGTGTGTCAAATGTACCTGAGATTATACAGACTTCAGGTTTTAAGACTAAAGGTATCATCATGGAAGCTCACCTGTGAGGTTTAGTAGTACTATAATGGATAGCATTGATAGTGTGTCAAATGTACCTGAGATTATACAGACTTCAGGTTTTAAGACTAAAGTAGTTACAAGTGCAGCTTCTATCCTTACAAAAATGCTGTATCATCATGGAAGCTCACCTGTGAGGTTTAGTAGTAATGTATGTTTAAGGAATTACAACATTCAATCATTCAATTCATGAGATATACCATATTGCAATATATCTTTATCCTATTAATCTTTTGTAGGAAGAGCATGATAAACAAAAAGTTGGTTGGGGATAACCTGAGAATCTATTTCCTTTTTATTCTTAGTCACAAGTACCAATAAAATTACTGTGCCCAATCTCATTGTTTCAAGGTCAGGCCAGTAAAATTCTACAAAAGATGCTTCTGGAAGCTTGTTGATGGTAAAATATGGTGAGGAATACTTGATACATGGTTCAGCAATGGATATCCAGAAGTGAATAACACAATAAATTAAGCAATAATGATGGTAAAATAAGTTTAATGAAAAAACAGAGTCAGGGAAGCATTACTGCCACATACCTCAGCCACCAAAAGCTCCTCATCATTGCTTAATGAACAGGCTATGCTTAAGGCCTGAATTAGATCCTTGCACTTCCCATTTTTGGGCACAGTGATGGTATATGGAGATGGCCGGGTGTTGCCATCGGTACTGAATATCGTCATAGTCATCGTCCGCATGTTTGTTGAAGGTAGAGGTAGTGACAGATACATAAATGGATCAAACATAATAGAGACCTTATTGCAAATGGGACATACCAATGTTGACCTATATTGACCCTGTATTAAGAATAAGTCAAATAAACATACCAATGTTGACCTGTATTTACCCTGTATTAGGAACAAGTCAAATAAAGTTTTATTTGAGAAAGTATCTCAAAAATTCTTTGAAAACCCATCAGCCTACCATAGTAAATGGTAAACCATAGATCAGGTGATCAACAACATTAAAAGCAAGCAAGCATCAACAACAAATTGCTCTTGCATGAAAATTTAAAAATTATTTACTAACATGAAAAGAACCAAAGCTAACCACTTATTGAAAAGATTTTGCTAGCAGGAAGTTAGACAGCCAGATGGTTTTGTATAATATCAATGTTAAGCCCTTCTTCTGAGCAAAATAATAATAATAAAAAAAAATCAGAAAAAAGAAAAAACTATGCATAATCTAATATTTTCTTGTGCTTCTTTTAAATTTTCATGTGTCTCTCCACAGCGAGATGGCCAGTCAACCATTGTTGAACATGAACCTGCAACCTGACTGTTCCATTGGCCTCAATGGCATTGTACTTGAAAGTTTGAAGACCAAATTGAGGTCACAATCTCTAAAGGTTGCAATGGACTACGCTTGTTTGGCAGAGTTTGGACAAAAGACCCATGACCCAAAGTGCATGAGTTATGAAAATGCCTTCGAACACCTATCCCAATTTGGCATAGTCCACCCCTTAAAGACCCCCTCCTCCTGTACACAGATGTACCAATCGTGATTACTACTACAAATAATGAAGGAAAAGAGGTCAATGATGAAGAAAACTCCCCATCACATGATGATGATGTGCGCCTTGATGTCATAGAGGGCAAGGCTATGAACATCACTCCAAAGAATACATGGTCTCTATGAGTTTTATATCTTGCGAACTGTTTGTGATTTTAGACATGGCAATCTCTGCTATATTGTCTATGGTGCACATCATATACTCAGTACACCAAAGGTTCAGGTGGTCAAGGGGGGTAACCAAAGGCATAGATTATGGGGAGAGCCATCAAGATGAATGATGGATTCATACTGAAGACTTAGGATCCCAGAGTGACAATCTGAAATCTAGTAGTTTTAATAAATTTTTTTCTTTTTCTTTTTACCTTTCGAGTCAATTTCCCATGCTATCTTTCTCAAGAGGCATCAACAGTATATTGGTCATGCACATGTCATCTCTCCAACCTTGAAGACAGAGTTGTTTTCAAGGGAGATATTAATAGGGATCATCAGTCAGATGTAGCTAGGAAGTGATCCATGTTAGACTCTTGGGGACTGCTGGGCTTTTGCCATATGTACCTTTCATTTACATAAAGCCAATAAAAGGATTAGTTAGTTGATGAATAGAAACCTAGCCATTGGCTTTGCTGACACCTGTCTTCCTCTCTAATCTCTCTCCTCTATTCTATTTTCTTTTATAAAATTCTAGATTAAAACCTTGAGGGGTTCTAACAACTATGCAAGCCAATGATGAATGGCGGGATCCAAAGCCATAGGTTAATACTTGATATAATATTTTTATTTTTATTTTAATTGAGTTTACAAATTTACATGGTGATTTAATATTTTTTCCATTGCTATGATGCGGGAAATTCTAGAGGCAACAAAGTTTGGAGAGAGAGAGAGAGAGAGAGAGAGAGAGAGAGAGAGAGAGAGAGAGAGAGAGAGAGAGAGAGAGAGAGAG
>JAYJMB010020557.1:0-25386 GCA_036873735.1 Pouteria campechiana
AAATACATATACTCAATCCAAGCAACGTATAAATCCATGGTATGCTAAATGTCATGACAATGTAACATGTACCCATCTCCACAATACACATGTCTTCGTTTCTAGAACCTAACTCACCCAATCAGACATCCTCTCCAAGTACATCATTACCATTGAGTCATACCCATAACTAAGACTCATGTACAGCAACATCATTATGTTATCCTCGTTGAGAAATATACTTTATCAATGCATCATTATCAGGACTTACTAAAGACAAAGAAAATCACTCTCCCCCTCTTTGATGTGCAGATGGTTCATCCCTGTATCTCGGTTAGAAGCCTGCCAAGTCCACCTCCTGTAGTGCCAGGAATTCACCACCTGTGCAAAGTCCCAGGAGTGCCCCACCCTCATTGCTCCACAGGGATCATAACAGGTTCACCAATACCAACCACATTTACTGAGGAATTCAAGTGTATCGAACTCATAATTATAATTCAACATCACTTAAGTATCATACTATGCTAATCTCAACATATCATAATCATAAACCATCAAGGCCAATATCTAGCCACACAGGCTCCATATGCCACACAGGCAACCAATCAGCCATACAAGTAACCATTTAGCCACATAGTCTATACATGCTATATAGGTAATAAATAGGCCACAGGCTATACACTAAGCCATACAACATATAACATACATCTACTCATGTAACGCAACCACATAATGTTAAATGGCCAAAAACTGAATCACAACATAATATAATAAAAGTTTAAATCATGATATAATATACATGCAATCAAATCCAAACATAAAATGGTTTGGTAATTTCAATTACACAGCATTCAAACCAAATATCGATAAAATTTGGTGCCCGTATACCTGTACAAAAGATCATATCTAATCATGCATGAATTTGGGAAAAATCTAATTACCTCAATTCTTCACAAATTCAAATTTCTTCCTTCTAATTCAAGGTCCAATGTATCCTACAAACATTTCTTGTATCACTTTTGGCATTTACAAACAACTACATAAGCTCTAGCTCAATTTCATGCATTTGTAAATGACATTCACCCATCTATAGCGTTGGATATTTATGGTCTAAATCATCATTTCCCATATCCCATCACTTATTATCTAACTAGGTAAACATGTAAACATCAAAAACAATTTCATTGCATCATTTCCAATTTGGTTTTTAAGGGGTTTCAAAATTTCAGCTTGGTCTCTTTTTCAACCTATCAAATGATAGATTATAGCCCATCCTTTGATATCAAAATTTATCAAACTTTATGGGTCTTAACCTTGTTAATTATACTGGCAATCTATTCACTAATTTAATTCAAATAAACCCATCTTATAGTTGTCACAAACCCATCATATAGCTGCCCATTTTAACAGTAGTTTACAACATGCATCCCACTTGATCCAAACACCTTAACTCATTACCATAGCTGCCCATTTTTCCATCCTACTCTTATTCATACAATTGAGACACTAAATACTCTATTTTATTTCTCACTTAATGGCTAATTAAATTCCTAATCCATTTCCCTCAATTCCACTTTGTTCTCATTGAAGAATTTCATCGAACACTTGATAGACATGTGTAATTTGCAACTTTTAGCATTATATAATCCGTTTAACTTGCATCCTTCATTAACCAATCTGTTTACCACTAATTTGGCATCATAATTAGCAATTTAACTTGCTAAACTAAAGCCTAATTCCATTATACAATCTGCCCATGCATTCCATATAGTCTCATGGTGACAATGTATCATACACTACTCTTACATAATACTAATTTAAAAATTTCAACAACATGCATCATAGCAAACCCATTTGCAGTCATGCATATCCTTAATCTCATATAATTAACCTAATAATGATAACATAAACATGACAATTATCCACTAAAATTCATTTGAAAATAGCCCCAACATTAATGTACATTATACAGCCCTTCACTTAGGCATTTTATCAAACAACTTAAAGGCATAATTAAGTAATAAAATTCCAGCAATATTTGATCATTTTCTTGCATAATTAACATCCTAAATTAATCGTTAATTCAATAATTAAACAACAAAGCCATTTCATATACCACAAACAGCCCATTCATGCCCAAACATGCCATCACACCCATTCATATTGCTGTCCATTTGTGGGCAGCAATATATGGCCAAAATCATGCCCAAATCACCTATATTAACCTAGCAAAAAGGTCATACGAAATTGAGTTGGAAAAAATGCAATACTTCTAACCCACTTTGAAAACCACCAAAATCTTCAAGAATCCAAGGCCACCAGTAGAAACACAAGGTAAACAGATTATTCTCTCTCCTTAAAATTGTCTAGCTTGATGATTTGGGTGGCTAGATGCATGGGGATGAATTTTATATTCGTTGGTACAACTTTCCAGCTTGAAAAATCAGTGGGAAAAAAAATATATGTGTGTGGGATGAAAGGGGGATGGCTAGTTCATGGGTTGCAAGAAGAGGGAGAAATGTTAGGTTTTGCAACGATGGTGGATCTCCTTAAAGAAAAAGAGAAAAAAAACTTAAGTTGTGGTGACCATGCACCAACACACTATTCTTATAATAAATATCACTTCTCTCAATTATTTGGCACATATGGGGGCTGATTCATCAAAAGTGGTAAACACAAAAGTTGTAGCCTTTCTTGTGAATTTTCCAATAAATCAAATAGGTTCTGATTTTTCATGAAAAAGTTATAGCCAAAACACTACAACCATCTCCAATCTAAGTGGCGTCACTTGTGGGACCCATGACTCAAAATATAAGCATAGTTGGGAATTATGGTCAACATGAAAGTTGTTTTCCTTGAAATTATCTGAATAATGCAAAAAAAATCCCCCAATTCTAAGTTCGTATGAAGAAGTTATGGTCAAAATGCTAAAAATGCTCCCTAAAAGGGTGAAATTTATGAAAATCACATTAAATTTCCTAATTTACATCATTAATCACCATGTTTAAACATCATGCTAATCACCCTTGATCATGCTAAAATTAAATAGTAATTTGACACCAATCAATGAATAAAAATTCAACAACATATAACTCATGTTTCATGTAACAATTTGGTAGCAAGTTGATTTATTTTGTCCACATCAATTGAGTATCAATTTAACATGATTTCCTAACAATCCTCATGATAGAAAAATAGCACCATTAAATAATTTTCATGATAAAAAATAGTACCATTATATCATAATAAAATTATTCATTACCTCAAATCCTAGGATATTACAAACTCATTTTAAGGGAAGAATGTCATGTGCTTGTTAAGTTGGAGCACAAGGCATACTAGGCTATAAAATATCTGGATTGTGTTTTGGAAAAGGCAGGAGAGCTGAGGAAAATTCAGCTTAACAAACTTGAGGAGCTAAGAAATGAAGCATATGAGAATGCCAAGATTTATATGGAGTGAACCAAGAAATATCATGATGAGGTTATTTGTAAATAGCACATGAACCTGGAATGGAAGTTTTGCTCTATGACTCACATTTGCATTTGTTTTTAGGAAAATTGCAATTATTTCGGGTTGGTCAATTCCTAGTCACACAAATCTTTTCTCATGAAGCTATTGAATTGAAGAATCCAAAAGATGAGAGTACCTTCAAAGTTAATGGTCATTCAGTTAAGGGATACAATAGGGTTGACTTGCCAATGAAGTTTAATGAAGTGTATGAACTTGAAAATTTGTAGGAAAAGGAGTTCATCTTGCCCAAATGTTAAATAAAGCACTTTTTGGGAGGCTACCCAAGCTGTTTATTTTTTAGTTATTTCAAATTCTTAGATTAATGATGTTTGTGCAGTGATGAAATATACTAGTTGTTGTAGTTGCATTAGTTTATGTAGATTTGGGAGGATTTTTAAGTAGTTAAATTACACCTTTACTTTTGCATTTGCCACACAAGTTTAATGGTTGTTTTATGTTTGACTGGTTAAGTACATGAGTCGAGGATGTAGAAGCCAGATAAATAGAGACTTCAAGCAAAAGAGATCATCATGGGAATGAAAGTGCAATGACAAAGCACAATTCAAGGTAACAATATTTGGTGTCGCAACCCCAAAGAAGTTACATGGCAACTACATGTGCAACGGAATTTCATGTTGCAACACCAAATCTATGGCTACGGCTCCAGAATGGTTCTTTATAAAAACATAATGGGCAACAAATTTTTGGGCCACAACTCACTCATCCATGCACTTAAAACCTCCTTTTTATTTGTGTTTCCAATTTCTCAATTCCAAAACTGTTGTCTCCACTCTCCACACCCTAGCTTTCTCTCCAAGCTCTTCTTCTTCCAAACCATTCTCCTCTAACTTCCCTCAAACCCACTAACTTCCCCAACCATTTTCCTCTCTTGCCAAACCCATTCACTTCATCCTTCTCCTCTTTTAAGCATTCTTCATCTTGCTCATCCATTCTAAGCTTTCCAACATTGGCAAGGAGAAGGACTTGGAGATCCGGTGAGTCATTGCTTCTTGCTAAGTGTATCACTTTCTCTATCTTTCCTTGATATTTGGGAGTGGTAGTATGCAATTTTGGGGAGCACTTTGGGATAGCTTGGAAGAAATGAATGGTGCACGATTGATGTTTGTTAAAATGCCTATGTGAAAAATGTTAAAATAAGAAGCTTATTCCATGTTGGTTTAGACAATTTTTCTGGTGGTGTGTCCTTATGTGATTGATTTCCATTGGTTTATGTAAAGAACCTTACCAATTATGGGAAGAAACTCTTGAAAATTTATGAAGTGGAATGTGCTTGCAAGGTGTTTCTGAAAGTGCATAAGCAAGAAATTGCATTGAGAGTTTGGGAAGCAAATGTATTAGAACTTCCTTCCTTCTAAGTGTAGTGGAGTTGCATTGATTGGATGGAGAGACACCATTAGCATTTTACATCATTGTGAAATCTATGGGTGCCTTGCTTGAGTACTTTGAGGATACAATTTCATCATTCTCCTAAGAAATTGATTTTTGCTAGACCATCTAAGAAAAGAAAAACAACATCTTCTAATTCACAAGTTCAACCAACTTTCTTCAATGATGACACAGCTAAACTTTATAGAAATTCCCTTGTGAATTGGACCTGCATTCTAGAAAGGGCTTTATGGAGGTATCCCGAGCCATTGATGATCTCATTATTGAAAAAGATTGGGAAATGTTTATAGCTGAACCATGTGCTGTCATAGTTCTTGTAATCTGAGAATTTTATGTAAATGCTTGAGTGCAGTATCAAGCTAACCTAAGGGAACTAAAAGCTCTTGTAAGGGGGAATAGTGTGCCTTTTGATAGGCACACTATAAACTAAGTTTATGACCTTCTAGACATTGAAGAAGATGATTATTCAACCTAGCTTAAACAAGGATCAAACTCTGAGGAAATCATAAATTTTCTTGCATAACCTAGTAGCAAGTGGACGATGAGGAAGGACAAGGTACTTAACTTTCCACAGGGATAATTAAAAGCAAAAAATTGGGCATAGCACTACTTTATTGTAGACAAGTTATTGCCAACAAGCCATGTGTCACATGTCAACAAAGAGAGAGCCTTGCTAAATTATGCTATACAAATGGGGTTATCCATCGATGTAGGGCTCATCATTGAGAAATCCATGATATCTCTCATCATAGGCCAACCAACAACAGAATTGGGACATCCTTCCCTTATCTATGAGTTGTGGCTACAAGTGGGCATTCCTACAAATGCATTAGAGGAGGTTCAATAACCCTTACAACCAATCACTCGCCCAATTCTTTGTACATTCAAAAAGTCAACAAGTGCATGCCCCAAGCTCTTCTCAATAGTAACTTTCAATGCAACCTCCAATTAGTGAGTCCACAATAGCTGATTTATGTGAACAGATCATGGAATTGAGAGACTACACTGAGCATCATGATAAGGAAAGGCTAAGAGAGCAACGAAAACAATGCCAAATCTTTGTAGACTACACCAACACCTTGAATGCCATGTTTCAGAATTGCAGTATGGCACAAGGATCAAGCTCCGTAGTTTTTCTTACTCCACTAACCTATCCACCAATCTCTCCAACTACTAAAGAATTGAATTACGAGTCTGACGATTAAACTGAAATCTCTCAAGGAAGTCCTTTATTCCCTTTCCTTTATTATACATTAAGGATAATTTTGTTTTTAACTTTGAGGGTATTTGGTATGTGTTGGTTTATCTAGTTTGTGTGTTTTGTTAAGAATAGTGTGTTTGCTTGTCTAGTTTATCTATTGTGTGTTTAGCTAGTTCATGTGTTTTGTTAAATCTCTATGTTTAGTGGTTTATTTGATTATGGTTATGTTTGGTCTTTAAAATCACGTTAGAAAAATATTTGTTTTGTGTGTTTTGAGCATTGATCATGGTCATCATACAAAACCAATGACATATATGTAAAAGTCAGATGGAAAAGTTGAAAATGATAGAAATCACTATTTGCATGCTTTAGTTGATTTCTTGTCTAATTTGCTATAGGTTCCTTATACACAGTGATTACATCAACATAGCCATTTCATTTGAAGTCTTTAAAACTTAGCATCAGTTTAGGAGACTAGGTATGCATTGTTCAATTTGAATTCTAGAATTCAGTGTAACTATTGTTAAGACAAGCATTGGATGAGATAAAAGAAGAACATGACTCAAAATAAGTTTGGGGGGGATCACATCTCTATGAATGGAAAAGAAAATAAGTTGGGGGTGTGATAGTAATACAGCCCAAGGATTATGGGGGATCCAAGAAAAGAAGATAGAATGAGGAATTATGACACCTCGCACCCCCTTCCTTTGCATTTTAACCATGCCACACCAGGGCCAATGCGAAACGTTACCATTTTCCTTCTCCTTATGGGAAATCTTATCATAACCCCACCATTTCCCTAATTTTAAGGGAAATATCTTGCCTAAAATCTGGTAGAGTCTACCTTATATTATAGACATTTATACCTGATGTACATGTATAAAATCAAATAAAATGTACATTTTGATAACTATAAAATAACAATTGTATCTAAAACACCCAAACCCACACTCAAAACTCTGCCCAAGATTGGAACCAAATCATGATGACAATGTATTTCCCTAGATTAATACAACTCCATTTTACCATAATATCTTAAATGATTTTCTATGACATGTCATACATCATTATACTTTTCTTTATGCATCATATACAATTCTTAATCACAATCATACAATAATTTAATCAAATACAATAATATCTACATTAGGGGATTCCAATCTCAATTTACCATACCATAATAACGTCTTCAATTCTTTGTCACCAATCCCAACCCACAGTTGGAATTCTTTACCTGTTCTGTTAGTTAAAAATTTAAATAACAAGGCGTGAGTCCAGGAAACTCAGTAAGTAGGATGAAATAAAGAATAAAAATTATATCGGAACCACAATTCCCAAAATCAGAACATAAATAAATACATGCTAATGCAATCATACCATGAGGCTTACATCCTCATTGTTTTCTATACATACTTTATGCCTTTCGGGCGTAGAATATCATAACCGTGCCATCTAGGCACCTCACATCACATTTAAGCCACTTTGGGCTCATCACATCATGTCATACGGGCACCCTATTTTAAAACTATGCCATACAAGCATATCCTTATAACTGTGCTTTTCAAGCATAACATAATAGATCATACTTATGGAATGTTTAGCATTCTATCAATACATACATTTTCCTGTATATATAAAAAAATAATTAATTACAAGATAATCCTTACCCAGCAATCATCAATCCAATATATGCACTATGAAATGTTTCCCATTCCATCGTTATACACATTCACTTAATACAACATATAATATCACCATCATGGGATGTACTCATCCCATCTATTTTATCTGGTACAAACTTGGGATATTTTCTACCCCCATTCATTTTGAAGACATCCATACACAAGAATAAGTACCCTATGAATATCCTCTATCCCCATCAATTAACCACTCACATTTTTACATATAATCATAATTATCATAAACCAAATACCATGTATTTTAATTCCAAGGGATACTTACGATCCTTATCATTCATCAATTCATCAAAGCTAAATGATCATCAATCATAACCAAATCATTATCCCTCAACCAAAACATAGATGCCTGGAATCAACCAATGTGATATTTATTATCCTCATCCAAAACAATCAAGCCCAAATACAGTCAACGGGATAAATACTATCCCTATCCATACATGCATTCAAATAGAGAAGGGAGCCTACTTACCTCATGAAAAGTCATTTCACTCTTTCTCAAGTCCCATGACTTCTTCTCCATGCTCAAATAAGCCTGCATGTACCATATATACCATAATTCAATTGATACTCATAATAGTTCTAATCATGTATTAAATACATCAATTTTACAATTCATTTCTAGCCTATCTTAGGCTACAATATAACTAGTTACATTATTTCCCTTATGGAAGTATCTCATCAGTTATCTTATATACAATTCATATAGGCTTTAATTGTGCCTTTAATTCAATTGATTTATGGCACACATAGCCTATACACAAAAATCCACTTTCAACTCCATCTAGGTTATGACTTAAAACATGTTTCATAAGTCCAAATCATCTTAAACATGTCCCCACATGTTATAGTCAATGCATTAAACATTTTTCCCCATGATATTCATACCAAAATTAGGAAACTCCCCAATTTTACACTATTCATAAACCCTAACAAGCCAAAACCATGAATTCCCATGCCCAAATCAAAGCAATCAAGCAATTAGATCATTTTCCCCATGATTAATGTCCAAAATTCATGAAATCTCCTTTGATTTCCACTTTTAACAAAATCTACAAAACCGTAGCTAATGTAGAAACCCAAATTCAGATGGAAAAAAACCTCTTATCGTAGAATCCAAGTATGACTGACACTCATGAGCATGATTACAAGCTAAAACCCCGAAGACACTCCCTCCATTTGAAGAAAATTACATTTTCTTCCCTTTCCATGGTTCAAATTACTGAAAAATTATTTCAAATGGAAGATTGAGTGATCATCCACCTAGACAAGATGAATCTCTAACTAAAATCATGAAGTTTTGGGGTAGGCATGGGGTAAAAAGATAGGGTGTGGGAAGAAAGAAAATGAAAGGGGGAAATAAAAATGGAATGGATGGACTTTATAAAGTTATTTCATTTCCATTCGGTATCCTCCTTCCACCCCAGTCACTTGCCACCCTAGCATCCTGTCAATGGACAAAAATCATAGTTGCTTACCACAACTGCCTGTCCCACCACCTGCTAGGAGCAATTTTAATGCATTGGCCATAACTTTCTCATATGAACTCCAAATTGCATGATTATTATTACACTGGATAGATAATTTCAAGGGATACAACTTTTCTATTGAAATTTTTTTCCAAATCATTTCACAGATATATCAAAATTTTAATTAAAGTGGCTAATGACATTATTTTTAGCAATTTTTAGCATCTAGAGTAGTTTCAGTGCATGAACCATAAATTCTTCATTTGATATCCAAATAATATAATTCTTAATTTTTTAGAAAATAATTTCAGGTTCTATAACTTTTTTATTAAACACTTTGTCTCAATCATCCAAATTTTAGGTCAAAATTTGGACACAAATGCCATCATTCACATTTTCAGCTTTTCCACCATATCTCATCATATATAAAATTTTTTACCCCTCATTTTCATAAATAATCCACAATTTAACACCACCAGGTGTTAGAAGAATGTGATATTAACAAATCCCACAAAAAGGAAAAATATCAAATGCTCATCTAATGTAGTCTCTCTGGTTTAATTAGTGAGTTCACAAGGTTTGCATTCAATATGTATTGCTTAGTTGCATGAATGCATATGACTATGAAGTGACTAGAGTGAAATGGCTATAAATATTGCATGTATTTGGAATCTAAAGTGGATAGGATGAGGCTCAGATTAAAACTATAGACATGAATGACATGTTGAAATCTTCTTCTTAGCCACAGTAAATTGTACTGAGACTTTTGAACTATGATCCGGATTAATGCATTTTGTGTTCTTTTCAGAATTTTATTCTTTCACTTTACTCAAGGATGAATAGATGAGTAAGTTTGAGGGTATTTGATAAGTGAATTTTATTCACTTATATTTCATATTACTCAAATTAAGCTACTATTTATTCTTGAAAATTTCTAAGTATTTTATTTGAGTTTATGGCCTTTTTATAAGTGTTTTGATTAACAGAAGAATAGTCTAAACTAAGCATAAAAAGGGATGCAACTCAAGGATAAGGAAGGAGTGCAAATGAGCAAGAAATCAAGTCAAAGAAATATGGGGCCACGGCGCCTCCTAGCTCGAACACATCAAAATGGCATCCAAAATATTTTTAGGCCATGGCACCAAATTTGTGCTGTGACACCGGCGCCATCCGAATTTTTTGCAAATTTTCTGCTGCCTTGTTTTCTTGCTTTTTAAGGCAATGAGAGAGGGTTTTCTAAGGATCTTCTTGCACTCAGTTTAAGGGTTTTGTTGAGGGTTCTGAGGGGCAGAGCCTTTGTGATTCTTGTGGAGAAAGGGGGAGATTTCAAGTAAGCAAGAGGAAGAAGAGATGATGTTCTACATTGTGATGATCTTGATTTAGGGAGTTATTGTTATTTCTATTATGAACTAAATCCCTCTTTCTAAGGTGAAGATGTAACCCTATTTGATACTCTTTGTTATGTGGAATGTTGGTTATTAATGACTCTATGATTATGTTATTTGCAATAATTTGAATCATTTTATTGCTTAATCACTAATATTATGAGTTAGATTGATTATCCAAGCATCGTTAAGGTACACACCATATGCTCAATCATGAGCTCCCTTAAATGAGAAGGATAGACGGTTCAAGTAAACACCATATGCTAAACCATCTTATTTTAGTTCATTGAGTTCTTGAACTTACTAGGTTTTCACCTCAATTATGCTATAGACCATAAGTAATTGGAATGAGTGAAAATACTTGATTTTACCCTGAACACCTAACGATAATAATCATACATACGAAAGAATGAACCCAAGTGAAGCATTGAATATAACATTCCACTAGCAAAGAGGTATCATTTACTGGCTAAATCGGATCCCTAGACCCTCATCACATCATTTTACTCA
Organism: Pouteria campechiana; assembly: GCA_036873735.1. Lineage (NCBI taxonomy): Eukaryota > Viridiplantae > Streptophyta > Magnoliopsida > Ericales > Sapotaceae > Pouteria > Pouteria campechiana. Next base: position 11,162 of record JAYJMB010020557.1, read on the forward strand.
TTATATCCATTCCAAGTCCTTCCGACCCACCCACATGCCAATCATGCATCTCAAAATAGGCCATCTAGGTTAGACCATCAAAGTTTCCACGTCATATTTGAGCTATCCAAGAATTACAGGTAAGCCCTAGGCCAAACCAAGCCTTTGTGCTGTCAAGGAGCATCAATTCCAAGCCTATTCACTGGCAAGCTGCATCTCCCAATCATATGAGTCAGCCATCAAGGTAGCATCCAAAATTGTATCACATTATAGCATATTCACATGCAAAACTTTGCAACATTTATGGGGCTTATCCACCTCTACTAGGCATGAGCATCTGAGGCTGTAGTACACCCTCCCGGGCCTATCCACTTAGAGGTATCACATCAAGTCACATACACAATATTACATATCCCATGTATACAAATTCTTAGTAATCAAAGTGCATCAATCACATGCATCAATCAAAGCAACTCAACCTTATAATAAAATTCAATGTCAATAATACAAGGGAATAATCAAGTTCTTCAATTAGGATATTAATCAACACAGTTCAATTTAACCATAAAAGTGCCCCATGTCAATTTTCACTTAATACATTTTTCACTTAATACATAAAATAAACCAATTTATCATTCTCAGTACATATGACAATCCATTCCAATCATAACATATATATATATCAATCCATTCAATCACAACACTCTTAAACAAGCAAAGCATAAAAGCCATTTGACAATGCGTGGGCATGTCATCATTTCCAATCATGGCATACATAACACTTTATTCAAGCAAAATGCTCACAAGCAAAGTTATTCAATCATACAAGAGCATACCATCCTTCATACGGTCAATCACAACTAAAAATCCATCAAGGAGCCCTTACATTTCTAACATACCATAGAACATTTTTAGTTCTGAGCTAAATACATAATTTCACAAAACAACTTTGTCAAGGGTCATTTACCTCGATACACCTTTGCAACTTATGCTATAACATTCCATGTCCAATCGAAGCAATCAAACTACCAAAGAGGTTTACACAACCATCTTGGCTTAAGGAATCCAATGATTCCATCACAATGCTCTTAAACAAATGAAACTGAATTCATTTTTAGTTTCCAATATCTATTCATGCAACTTCATAGTTTCATCATTTTTATTTCACATACACTATAAGAAAATTTACAAATATTCATGTATGGTGTGTATATGGGCACCATCTCGCTTCATTGTGCTACACTAATCATAACAAGTATAGGTCACCACCAATACACAATCAGGTCATTTTTATGCTATCGCAACATCATCACTTTCATTTCATATAAATATCATCTATACAATCTCGTATCAATTCACAGTCACCATTCACATGTTCTCTTTCGTCCTTTCTCACGCCTTCAAATTATCCATAAACTATTATTTTCCCATATTCTACATGAGTTCTTCAACTAGTATTAGGCATGTCATTTCTTAACTTCTTCTTACCATTTCTATCACGATCATGGGACTTATCACTTAGAAAAGTCATAGGCAGCAAATATCATTCTATAACGCCCTACCTAGGGGCCTAAGCATTTTCACATTATCTTGTAATTTCCCTATTTTTAAGGGAAATATTCTGCCTAAGATCTAGCAGAGTATCCCTTGAAAATATTAAGATCCATACCTATGTATACATTCATATATTAAACTAAAGTTTTTAATGGCTATGAAGAAATGCTAAACACACACCCACAACTGCCCATTCACCCACAATTACATGCCCAAGATCAAAATCGAATCATGATGGCAATACATCTGATTGGATTAATACAAATCCATCCATATTTTCTTAATCAAATGACTATGACATGCCCATGCTTTTCATTATAAATCATTTGAATTCATAAATGCTATAGGATACAATACATTATAAAATTTCAATTATACAAACATAATGGGATTACAAACCCAATTCATCATACCATAAGAAACTATCTTCAATTCCTGTTCATCAATTCCAACCCAAAGTTGAAATTCTTTACCTGTCCTATTAGCTAAAAACATAGAATAAGAAGGGATGAGTCCTAGCAACTCAGTAAATAGGCAAATAGAGAGCAATAATAATTCACGGATGACATGATCCAAAACTAGGATATGCATAAATATGTATCAGTCAATGCAATCATATCATGAGGCACAAATCCCCACCTTCCAATTCAATACTTTACACCCTTAAGGCATATACAATCATAACCATAATCATGCCATCCAGGCATCTCACATCACATCTACTCCACTCTTGGTGTCTCATATTACAAATGTGCCTTGCAGGCATATCATATGATAATTGTGTCACTCAGACACAATATCATACTAGTCTGTCAAATATAGATCATAGAATGCTTCACATTTCATTAGTACGCATACTCATTTCATCCTTATACCAAACTTTGGGATACTTAGAATTCCCAGAATTTGCACATACAATGATGGGATATTCTTTTTCCATCACATTCAAACATACATAGACAAGAATAACATAATGACACAGGATACTTTCTATCCTCAACAATTACTTATCCATAACATAAACCAAGCATTAATTATTTCAATTCAAGAAATATTCGCAATCCCTAACATTCATGTATTCATGAAAACTAATTAATATCAATCTTAAACAAGCACAGGATGTCCACAATCCCCATCCATGCACACATGCCCGGATACAGTCAATGGGATACTCCATTTCCCCATCCGGCAATATAGGTAAACAGAAAGGGGAAGCCTACTTTCCTTATTGAAATGCCATTTCATACTTCCCCAGATTGTCTGTTAATTTGACCATCTAGATCTCTTGTAACCATCCAGTGGATCCTACATGCACAAAAATAGAACACAATTGATTTCATGCAACATCAAATATCTCATTAGTCATCAGCTATTTCAAACATTTAGGATATTGGAAATCATATACCAGTTTAATGTAGTATTCCATTTGACACCATTTTGGGATTTTTTACTTAAAAGACCATTTCAAGGCCTCTTTTATTAACATAATTAATTTAAGATTCATTAATCTTCCATAAAAAACATTTCATTTATCAAATAATGTCAATTAAAAATATGTTTCAATGATCACTTATGGGTTGTATGAAATTAGCTAATTCTATCTTGTTTTTCATTGAGGCTTTTAAGGAAACACTTCATAATCATCACTTAAATCACAAAATTTCAACAATGGTATGATAGGGTATTTACATACTCCACCTCATACATTGCATATGTAATATGTTTAATACTGACTCAATTACATCCCAAAGTAAAATAATTCCTCATTAGGGTTTTACATTGATAATCAAACTCTTTTCCATAACTTTCATTTTTATTGGGGCATTTCATCAAACAGTTCATATGCACTTTTTAAATCATAACAATGTAGTAAAGTGCTTCAAGGAACTTCACTTCCATAGCTACACACCCATTATACAACCCAATTAACATGTAATTCACCATAAACTTATACTAATCAAGTCATTAACTTATTCAATTCCTTGCTCAAACACCTTGTATATGAATTCTCTATCATTACATTTCTATTCATTCACATAATCAGATTCTTTTAGCCCAAATAAGCTCCAAAACATTATAATTAACTGATTGAGCATATTCCCCATGAAATTCGCGCTCAATTCATGCATTTTCCCCAAAAACACTATACACATTTATATTGCTTCTCATTGAAGCATTTCCTTAAACAACACATATGCATGATTTAATTTACAAAATTTCAACAAGATACATCAAACAAATTTTGTATCTAGCAACATATAGCCCTTAATCAACACAATCAACATTTGATTAACCTTAATAATGAGCTAATTAAGCCCCTTATTCAATGGAATTGCTATCCAACTCATTTTTAGACCATAACCTACTCCAGTTGTTCGAATAAGTTGTTATCCACTTCGTGGACAACACATATTTGAGGTTCACAAGTAAGTGTTATAAAGAACCTGAATTCGATTTTGTTTGTTCTAGTGATTTGTGAGGAATCATTGGATTCCTTGGATCAAGGTGGTTGTGTGAACTTTATTCGTTACTTGATTTCTTTGAGTTGACAAGGTATGCTTATATGTAATTCAATAATTTTTCTTGTGAACATGTTGATTTGAAGACATTAGTGCTATGATTTAAGATTATGAACTGACATATTTTTGTATATTGAGTGATTTTATTATCATTGCTGTTGCTTTAAATTATTTTGAGTTGATACAATTGATAATGTAAATGATTGATGAAAAATTATGCATATGAGGGTTGTTGGAATTAAGATTGTTGATGTTAATTTGCTTTACATTCCATCATAATTATGGTTGAATGTTGTATTATGAAAAGCACTTTGTGAATTGGTTTAATGATTTAAGTTGATATGAAATTAAGTTTAGCAATTTGGTTGGGAATTTGAGGCATGCTTAGATAGTGAATGAGAATTCAATGCATGCTTAAATTTGGACATCAACATTATTGGTGTAAATTTAGATTTGGATGTTTGTTAGAATATCATTTATGTGAATTTGGATTTAGACGGCTACCAGAATATGAGTATTATGTAGTTAAGATTTGAGTGCTCATCGAGATGGCTCATTTGGTTCCTTTTGAATCCATTTAGAAATGGACTATGTTGCCTATTCTATGTGACGTTATGGACTAACACAGCTTGATAGGGGGCCCACCCATCTTGTACAATTAGAGAATGATTCGACACCCTCAGGTTGACAACTGTCGAGGTGGCTGTATGGTGGCATTTGTGGCATTTGTGTGGATGGATGTCCTAATGATGTAAAATTGACTAAATTGTCAATGAGAAAGATGAAAAGATATGGTATGGTATGTACATCGTATCATTATGTACTATATAATACATAACATCTATCGTATGTATCATTAAAGGCTATACCTAATTTTCCTAATTGATGTAGATAGTGAACTTGATATCATGTATTGTAGTGAAGGCGAGATTCCATAGGTGGCAATGACAACGCCTTCATGAATCTGGTAACATTTGTAGTCAGGGATACAAGAATCGACTAATCTTGCATTGGTAAAAGAAAAATGTGATAAATTATAACAAATGAATTGAAATTGATTATATAAATATATGTAACAACTGATGATGTTGTGTCCACTTAGTTAAGGGCTAAATTCATTGGATTTGTGGCTATGCCCACTTTGTTGGTAGCCTCCCAAGCAGGGTATTGATTGGTAGTAGGCTAGTTATGATGAATGATTAAAAATGAAAGTATGATTATAGTGTGTTATGTGGTTATTTCTAGAAATTATGTTGGGAATTTTGAGTGTCATTTGCTGAATTCTATGGATACAATTGACTATTGTAAAGAATGGAATGTCTATGTATTGTTGAATAACTTTGTTAGTGAGTATTTTGATTGAAGGAATTGATATAGGTGATATAATTAAAATGACTTGTTATTCATATTATGTCTGTGTTGAGTAATTACGTGACTAATCATGATATTTGATTACAAATGCATAACTTGGAAAATGTATCATATGTATACAGATTCACAAGTTGTAAAATAATTTGGATAAGTAGATTTACAAACTTGAAAGAAAAATAAGAATAAACTAATAGTTAAAGTTTTGAGGAGAAAAGTTTTTGTAAGGAGAGAGGTCTATAACACTTGGGTGGTTATAAATGAGGGTGAATTTATTTCATTTAAGTATGGTAAAGGAGTGAGGTGATAAAAAAAGTGTTTTACAAGGAAATGGGGTAAATTTATGAGTTAAAAGGTAGCGTGCAAAGTAAAAGTATATGCATATAATTATACAATTTATGATTGTTTGACGTAAAATGGCTATGTATTTTGAGCTATTGTTATATAGGAAAGACTATGCTTAAGGTATAAGTGATGAGGAAGAAAATTTTTATTAATTATCCTTTTGGGACAAATCACACATGAATTTCTTAAACTAGAAATGAATTGTGAGGAAATTTAATGTATGGAATGATTACAAGTTAATATTGTGAATTTGAGGGAGGAAATTTATATGTTAAATGTGTTTATATAGCTTATAAATATGTGGGAGAGTATATAGTTTAATGAAGGAGAAAAGAAATGGAACCAAGTGGAAAAACAAGGCACAAAATGGGAGAAAAAGAGGGCTAGCAAGGCTAGCGCCGCGGCGCCAAATTGGAAAATGGGCAATATGCAGATGCAACAAATGGGGCACCACGACACCCAAATCTGAGGTCGCAATGCAAGTCATTGATGAAGGCATGCGGCATGGGTAGCATGTTATGGTGCCGCGGTGCCAAATTATGGGATAAAAAGGAGGGGTTGAGTTATTTTGCACCGTTCCATTTTATGTTTTGGCCATTTCATTTCTCCCTTTCCCCACACCTAATCCTATGATTTTCACCACTTTTTCATGCCATTTTGGCTAGGATTCATCTTGTTTAAAATGAAAACCCATTACCCTTGCATCCCAACCTAAGTTTCCTTGGTTTAGATGGTGAAAGGAGGAAGAAGAAGCCATTTTATTGCTACCCATTGAGCATCTATTAAGATTGGAGACAAATCATTATGCTAGGAAGGGAGCCATGCTAGGATTCTATCATAAGTTGGTTTTCCCCCAATTAATTTTCGTTTTCTACTTGTTAGGGTTTGATGTAAATCATGAATAGGGAAATGAGGGGGATTTGATCAGAAAATTGTTGAAGGTTTTGTGGGGGAAAGCTTTAATTAGATGATTTCCCTGTTTTCAACTTAATTAAGCATAAGAAATTATGATTCATGCTAAACTAGAGTTTTTCCTAATTAGTGAATAGTAAAATTCCTAATTTTGTATTTTATGCACAATAATTATGGGGGAAAGGAATTTATCTATGATTTGTGAAGTTTTAGGGTGATTTGGACATGTAAAATTGGAAATTTAACCATGATCTAATTGGAGGTGAAAGAGGCTTGTTGAATAAAAAGTGATTAATCTGTAAATTATTAAAATTAAGGGTTAGTTAAAGTGTAATTAAGTTTCATTAATTTATTTTATGATGAATTATATGATAATCCTGTCATAGGATGATTATGTATTGCTAGAAAAGGAATCCATTTGAAACACTTTGATAGAATATGATATATGAAGTGATGACTACAATTTGTTCAATTAAATGCCTGAATAAGTAAGATTAACTGTTTTGGCAGGAAATTGATTAAGGAAATAAGGGAAGTAATGTAGTTGGTTTGCCCATATTGTGGCCTGGGATTAGCTATGAATGAGGCATTAATGTAGAGTAAACAATATATGGAAAGTATAATTAGTAAATGATTTAGAAAGTGTCTAAATTTGGAGGGCCATGTAGTGAATATGAGTGTAGTTGAGAAACTAATTGTGAGAACTAGAGAGTTATGTTTAATTAACTTGGAATGAAATGATTAGAACTGCTATGAGTATTAGTCAAATTATGGTACATATCATATGTGCAGGATCATTGAGTAGGATGAGAAGGCATGGAACTCAAGAAGTTGTGAGATAATTTATCAGTCAGGTAAGTAGGCTTTTGCTTTTGATGGATGTAAGAATAAGGATAATAGATATCCCATTTTTTGCTAAGCATATTGTTTTGGATGGAGATAATGGATATCCTATAGATTTTCAATTGATATATGTACATGTATGAATGTAGATGATAGGTATAGTAATTATCCCAAGGGTTTTCTCTATTGTGGTATTGCAAAAGGTATGACATTGATAGGTTAATGCTTAACTCATAAGGGTGCTAGTATATATCCTTATGTGAATATGTCTAAAGTGGCTATGAATGAATGGCCTTGAGAAGAGTAATAATTATAAATTGTAGAAATGAGGAGTACTTATTGGTGGGATTGGATGCAATGAATGAGAACGAATTCATTATAAGATAATATCACGAAAGTGGAGGATTATGTATTACAAGCATAGGGACAATGTGACATTGTCCTGTTTATTATGCGATTTCATTGGTATTATTAAGTCCATTGTAGATTGAAATTGACTATGACTTTATGTGCAAATTTTGAAATTATTATTTGATGGATTATTGACTTTGTTAATTGGTATTCATCTATTTTGGTATTATATATATGCCTACTTACTAAGACTAATGTCTTCTCATTCTATATGTTTTAGCTGGCAAGTCAAGTAAAGAATCTCAATTGAGGGTTGCAACTTTTGAGCAAGATTGAGGACATTTTCATTTATAATGATCTACAATTGTAAATTCCATTATGTGTATGTTTTCATTAAAAGATTTCAATTGATGTGTAATAGATGTAATAGCATGTCATAGTAAAAGATTAGTCATAGAATGATATCTTAGTTATAAGATTGTAAATGGTTATGTATGATTCCCCTGTGTTAAATTGCCATCATGATCGATACTAATTTTGAGTAGTTGTAGGTATGGGTAAGTTTGTGGATAATGTTATTAGTTTATGATTATAAATTATAAGTTACAAATAGTGGATATTGAATTAATGATTTAAATTGGATTTGATATGATTGATGATGGGTTTAGATTCATATAATTCAAGGTAGACTTCATCAAACTTTTGGCAGAATACCCCTTAGAATTGGAAAAATTACAGAAGAATGAGGGAATAGTAACCTTTTGCATAGGCCCCACTAGGGAATAATTTATAGGATGGTCCAAATGCATAGGTGGGGGTGCAAGGCATTATAAGAATTTATAGAGAAATGGTAAAACACATAGGCCCCTAGGTGGGGCATTACACCTCATCACACCATTTAACTCATTAGATCCATTCCAAGTCCTCTAGGCCCACATGCCAATCATGCATCTCAAAACCAAGCCATTTAGGCCTCCACCCTAGATGGGTGTCAGGTTAGACCATCCAGGTTTCCACATCACATCCAAGCTATATAAGAATTATAGCCAAGCCCTAGGCCAAACTAGGCCTCCACTCTATCAAGGCGCATCAATTCAAGGTCTATGCACTGGCAAGGTGCATCTCCCAATCATACAAGTCAGCCATCAAGGCATCCTCCAAACATCATATCACATCATAGCATGTTCACTTGTGAAGCTTTACCACCCTTATGAGGCTTATCCACCTTTGCTAGACATGGACATTAGAGCCTTTAGTACCCCCTCCCAGGCTTATCTACTTTGAGGTTTCACATCAAGTCACATATACATAATTACATATCCCACGTATACAAACTCTCAGCAATCAAAGTGCATCATTCAAGGCAACTTAGCCTTATGATAAAATTCATTGTCAATAATGCAAAGGAATAATCAAGTTCTTCTATCACAATATTAATCTTCATAATTCAATTCAACCATAATAAAGCCCGATGTCAATTGTCAATTAACACATAGAATACACCCATTTATCATTATCAGTACATATGACAATCCATTCTAATTATAACACATATATCAATCCATTCAATCACAGTACTCATAAACAAGCAAAGCATAACAAGCGACAATATGTGGGTATGTCATCATTTCCAATCATAGCGTACATAACACTTTATTCAAGCAAAATGCTCACAAACAAAGTTATCGAATCATACATAAGCATACCATCCTTCATACAGGTCAATCACAACTAAAAATCCATCAAGGAGCCCTTATGTTTCTAATATACCATTCCTAACATAACTTTTTCAGTTCTAAGTTAAATATATAATTTCACTAAACAACTTTGTCAGGGGTCATTTTCCTCAATACACCCCATCTTGGCTTAAGGAATCTAATGATTCCACCACAACCCTCTTAAACAAATGGAATCAAATTCATTTTAAGTTTTGATTACCTATTAATAAAACTTTATAGTTTCATCATTTCTATTTTACATATACAGTAAGAAAATCCATAAACATCCATGTATGGTGCATATATAGGCATCACCCCATTTCACTGTGCTACTCTGATCATAACAAGTGTATGTCACCACCGATATACATCATCACGTCATCTTTGTGCTATCACATCATCATCATTTTCATTTCATATTAATATCATCTATATAATCTCATATCAATTCACTCATTCACAAGTTCTCCTTCTTCCTTTCTGATGACTTCAAATTATCCATAAACTATTATTTTTCCATATTCCATATAAGTTCAATCAACTTGTATTAGACATGTCATTTCTTAGCTTCTTCCTTGGATTTATCACTCAGATTTTAGGACTCATTACATAGAAAAGTCATGAGCTCTGATATCATTCTATAATGCCCTACTTAGGGGCATATGCATGCATTTTCACATTAACCTATATTTTTCCTATTTTTAAGGTACATATTCTACCTAAAATCCAGAGTCTCCCTTGAAAATATAAGAACCCATACCTATGCATACATTAATATATAAAACTAAAAATTTTAATGGCCATGAAGAAATGCTAAACACACCCACAACTGCCCATTCACCCACAATTGCATGCCTAGGATCAAAATTGAATCATAAAATAAGAAGGCATGAGTGCGGGCAACTTAGTAAGTAGGCAAATAGAGAAAATAATAATTTATGAACAATTAATGGAATCATACCATGAGGCCCAAATCCCCACCTTCATATTCAATACTTTACACCCTTAAGGCATATACAGTCATAACCATGATCGTGCCATCCAAGCACCACACATCACATTTATGCCACTCTTGGTGTCTCATAATAGAAATGTCCCTTGTAGGAATATCATATGATAATTATGCCATTCATGTACAATATCATACTAGTCTGTCAAATATAAATCATGGAATGCTTCACATTCCTTTAGTACACATACTCGTTTCATCCTTACACCAAACTTTAGGATACTTAGAATTCTCAAAATTCGCACATACAAGGATGAGATATTCTTTATCCCTCACATTTAAACATCCATAGATAAGAATAATACAATGACATGGGATACTTTCTATCCTAAACAATTACATCTCCATAACATAAATCAAGCATCAATTACTTCAATTCAAGGAATACTCGCAATCCCTAATATTCATGTGTTCACAAAAACTAATTAATGGCAATCTTGAACAAGCATAGGATGTCCACTATCTCCATCTATGCACTCATGCCTACATATAGTCAATGGGAGCTAATCAGAAAGGGGAAGCCTACTTACCTTATTGAAGTGTCATTTCATACTTCCTCAAATTGTCCTTTAATTCGACCATCTGGATCTATTACAATCGTCCAATGAATCCTGGATTCACAACATAGAACATAATTGATTTCATACAACATCAAATATCTCATTAGTCATAGGCTATTTCAAACATTTAGGATATTGGAAATCATCTCCCATTTCAATGTATTTTTACTTAAACAACTATTTCAAGGCCTCTTTTATTAACATACTTAATTTAAGGTTCATTAATCTCCCATAAAAATCATTTCATTTATCAAATAATGTCACTTAAACATAACTTTCAATGATCACTTATGGGTTGTATGAAATTAGCTAATTCTACCATGTTTTTCAAAAAAACTTTTCAGCAAACGCATCATAATTATCACTTAAGTCACAAAATTTCAACAATGATATAACAGGGTATTTATATGCTTCACCTCATACATTGCATATGTAACATGTTTAATACTGACTCAATTAATCCTAAAATGAATTAATTCCTCACTAAGGTTATAAAATGATAATCAAACTCTTTTCCATAACTTTCATTTTTATTGGGGCATTTCATCAAATAGTTCATATACACTTTTTAAATCATAACATTATTGTAAAGTGCACCAAGCGATTTCACATCCATAGCTACACACCCATTATACAACCCAATTAAAATGTAATTAGCCATAAATGTATGCTAATCAAGTCATTAACTCACTCAATCCCTTGCTCAAACACCTTGTATATGAATTCCCTTTCATTAGGTTGCTATTCGATCACTTGATCAAATTTCTCAAGCCCAAATAAACTCCAAAACATTGCAATTAACAGATTAAGCTTTTTCCCGTGGAATCCATACTCAATTCATGCATTTTTCCCCAAAAACATTGTTCACTTTTATATTGCTTCTCATTGAAGCATTTCCTTAAACAGCAGATATGCATGATTTAATTTCCAAAATTTCAACAAGATACATCAAACAAATTTTGTATCCAGCAACATGCATCCCTTAATCAACATAATCAAGATTCAATTAATCTTAATGACTGTAACAACTAGGGTGTTAAAAATGAGGGAAATTTTTTGTGCATTTCAGTATAGTGGGGAACTGAGGTGATAAATGAGTGTTTTGCAATGAAATTGCTATGGAAATTGAACTATACAAATAGAATAGTCTTATTCATAGTTTTGAGTGAAATAGACCCAAGTAGGGAATTTGAGCAAAGTCATGTATATGACTTGAGTGACTATTGAAATATGCTTATTATGAGTAATGTGATGTGTATGAGATATTGAATTAAAATTTTGAGATGGTTTGTAGTTTCTAAACTATTGAGTGGAATGTCATGTAAAAAGAATTCAATAGATGAGTTTCATCAAATCGTGGCAACTTTAATTAATGAATAGCCTTATATCATGTTTGATGTGTTTGAGATCTGCTCATGTGAATATGGGTACAGTTTGATTCATGAATTCTGCAAATTTCATCATTGCGAGCTATATAAAGGCAATAAGAAGAAAAAGAACTCAAGTGGCAAATTTGAGGAAAAACATATTTATGACCTATAGGATGGTGTGTAAAACATTGATTTAAGCATTGATTTGAGCATTGAATGCAATTTAGAATGAAAATGGCTTATGGAGTTACCTATAGTAGAAAAAGTCGATACAAAGAACTAAGTAGGCAATTTTTGGAAATTGACCTCAAATAAGATGGTGAATAGAATGAACATGTTTTATTTCAAGTATCTGTTGTGTGTGAAGTTATTTTTGAGACAAATGGAATGTTTTATATGAAATGGGACTATGGGTGATATTTCATAAATTCAAAGCCAAATTTCTTCCATTAGGATGGTCTGTTGCAATAAAAATGTTATTACCTAAGTTTAGGATGATTATACATGGAAATAATTGAATTTGTAAAATGGTTAATGCAATATTTCATGATTTTGAGGTTAGATCATATGGTAGGCATCAATATATGGTGAAAGAAAGTTGAACATGAAAAGGGGTCACTTGTGATCAATTTTTGACATATATAATAGAATAATTTAGAAATTTGTTCAACATAATAGTTATATATCTTAGAGTTATCTTTCAAATTTATTAAGAATCATATAATTCTGATATCATATGAGAAATTTATGATCAATATATTGAAACTGCTCCATATGGGTAAAAAGAACAAAGATTACCAAATTAGGTCACTTTATTTAGATTTTTGACATATATGAGGGATGACTTGGAAAAAGCAGTTAACGTAAAGGTTGTATATCTTGAAGTTATCTTTCTAATGCCTTAATAATCTCATCATTTAGACATCACATGAGGGAGATATGGCAAAATAGTGAAACTACTTAGGATAGCAAAATTTGAGGCCATGGCTCAAAAATTTGAGGCTGAGGCTCCATTTTTTCAAAAGAAGGGGTGCAGGGGAGGCAACAGAATTTGAGGCCATAGCTCTATTTTTTGAATAAGGCAGTTGGGTGACTTTTTAAAGCCTATTCCTTTGCATTTCTTCCCCATTTGTTTCATTTCTTCCCAAACCCATGACCTAACCCCATTTAGATCCAAAACTTATCATTTTTGCTAGAAAGCATGGGGATTAAGATTAGTAATCATGCAAGTATGTTTTTAGACTTGGATTTTTTTATACTTGAATGGAAAAAAATGAAAGAAAACCCAACTTCTTATAATTAGAAGGAGCTTCTCTGAGTCTTGAGCTTGTAATCATGCTCATGAGTGTCGACCATGCTTGATTTAATGGTAAGTTAATCCTTCCTATTCAAAAATTAGATATGTAAAAGATTTTAATTCCAGTAAAATAATGTAAATGTATGGACATGTTATAATAATCAGTAGATGTATTGATATGATTCTGGTATTCCTACCATCATGGTATGACTCAGGTTCTGGGCAAATGTGGGTATATTGGTCATGTGTAATGATGTATGTTATTGGTTTATAGTTGTTAAATTTTAGTTTTATATATAATTGATAAATGCATGCATAGGACTATAGTCTCATATTTTAGGGTAGACTTTGCTAAAATTTTGGCAGAATTTTGCTTAGAAATAGGGAATTGGAGAGATTA
>JAYJMB010020557.1:29375-41837 GCA_036873735.1 Pouteria campechiana
AATTAAAACCCCCCCCCCCCCCCCCTTTTCTTGTTCATATTGCATACAACTAAGCTAGACACTTATCAATGGATCAACCCTTATTCACACTACTATAGGTAATTTAATTGGAGTAAGGTTCTAAATTTGGTTACCTACGATAGCACACCAAATTTTTGGTGTCATTGCCGGGTAAACATTCTAGTTGATTTTTATGCTTTTGTGATTTCTCCTACTTATTTTTGTTTTTATTTTCTTTTAGGATTCATTAAATTCTCCTTAATTGTTTATGACTGCAACTTGATCTTCTAATCAAGGTAATTTGCACTATGAACCAAAAAATGAAAGAAATTTGCACAGATTAAGGAGAGAAGCTTGGAGAAATTCTGAAAGGAGGAAATCATGGTTTAATCTCGAACTTTGAAAGAGCTTGCTACACCTTATTTGGATCAGCAACCCTTATGCACAATGTTTCCTACTTTAGATGTTATTATTAATTTTGAATTAAAATCTGAACTAATTCATCTCTTGCCCACTTTTCATGGTCTTGCAAGTGAAGATCCTTACAAGCATTTAAAGGAGTTTCATGTAGTGTGCACAAGTATGAAACCAACAAGGGTGATTGAAGAGAAAATCAAACTAAGAGCCTTTCCATTCTCTTTCAAAGATCTGGCTAATGATTAGCTTTATTATCAACCATATGAGAGCATCACAATATGGAATGAGATGAAGAGGTTATTTTTGGAGAAATATTTTTCAGCTTCAAGGGTGGCCAACATTAGGAAGGAAATTTGTTGTGTGAGATAGCATAGTAGAGAATCCCTATATGAATATTGGGAGCATTTCAAGAAATTGTGTGCATGTTACCCCCATTATCTGATTAGTGAGTAGTTACTAATCCAGTATTTCTATGAGGGTCTTCTACCTATTGAAAGGAGCACAATTGATGCTGCTAGTGGAGGAGCTTTGGTGGATAAAACTCCTAAAGCTGCAAGGAGTTTGATTGCAAACATGGCAATCAACTCACAATAATTTGGCAATAGGCTTAACTCTCTATCCAAGCCTGTTAATGAGGTAAGTGTTTCCTTCTTTGAACAATAGATTGCAAGTTGAACTTCTCTTGTTCATTAATTAGTTGTAGGAAATATGCAGACAGCAAAAGCTTGTGGAATTTGTTTGGTGGTAGAGCAACTAATATATGCCTAACTCTTCAATAAGAACCTATTGAGCAAGTGAATCCAATGGGTGGTTTTTCTGGACAACCACAGAGAAAGTATGATCCTTATTCTAACTCATACAACCCAGGATGGAGGGATCATCCCAATTTCAACTATGGTAATCCATAAGCAAATCAACCCACAACTCAAAATCACCCAAAAGTAGCCATACAAACCTAGACCATAACAAGGACAAACATCTAACTCTGGTATGCCTTTAGAAGAAATTGTTAAATCTCTTGCCTCTAACACTTTGCAATTTGAATAGGAGACAAAGGCTAACATTCAAAGTTTGAAGAATCATATGAGTCAGATGACAACAACAATCAATCGGCTGGAGATAAAAAGTTCAGGGAAATACCCTTCTCAAATGGTGGTAAACCTAAGAGAGAATGTTAATGCAATCATTTCGAGAAGCTGTAAAGTGGTTGAGATTCCAACAAAAGCAAACTCTACACTAATGGAGAAAGTAAAGGAGAAAGATATTGTTACAAACAAGGACCTTCTTAAGGATAATGAAGTAACTCAACATAAGTTTCCACCTCTTTTTGAATATAAACCAGTACCATCTTTTCCTGAGGCTTTAGCAGAATCTCAAAAAATTAAGCAATATCGAGATCTATTTGAGACTTCTCATAAATGCGAGGTAAACATTTCATTTTTTGATGTCATTAAACGAGTACCTCATTATGCTAAATTCATAAAAGAATTATGTACAAAAGAGAGAAAACAGAAACTTAAAGGGTATGAGAAAGCGAGAGTATGGGAGAATATTTCTGCAATCATTCAAAGAAAACTCCCTGCAAAGTGCAAAGATCCAAGTATATTCACTATCCCTTGCATTATAGGCAACACTAAACTTGAGAAGGCTATGTTAGATTTAGAAGCTTCTATTAATGTCATGACATATTCTTTATATGCTTCTTTGAAACTTGGACCTTTGAATAACACTGATGTTGTAATTCAATTGGTTGATAGATCCAATGCATATCCCAAATGTGTAGTTGAGAATGTTCTTGTGCAAGTTAATGATTTAGTCTTTCCTACTGATTTTTATGTGTTAGATATAGAGAATAGTAATCACATTACTCCCATTTTATTAGGAAGACCCTTCCTAAAGACATCTAAAACTAAGATAGATGTTCACAGTGGCACACTCACCATGGAATTTGATAGTGAAATTGTTAAGTTTAACATTTTTGATGCCATGAAATATCTTGATGGTGATAATTTTGTTTACTTTGTTGATGTGATTAATTCTTGTGCATAGGAAGATTTTGAAATTGATGGGAAAGATGATTTGGAAGTTACCATTAGTGAGAATCTAGAGAAGGAGAATGAAGTTTTACCATGGACTGATGAATTACAAGAAATGATTGCAGCATTGAATGACTTTCCAAAGTCACCAAAATCTAGTAATGTTCCTCATGTTGAATTACCAATTTCTAACAAGAGAATTTTACCCTCTGTTTTGCAGGCTCCTATTCTAGATTTTAACACTCTGCCCGGTCATCTTAGGTATGTTTTCTTTGGAAAGGGAGAGACATTACCAGTGATCATCTCAAGTAAACTCAGTACATCACAAGAAGAGAAGCTTATGCAAGTCCTTAAGGAGCATAGGATGGCTATTGGTGGGACAATTGCAGATATTAAAGGAATCAACCCATCAACATGCATGCATCGTATTCTGTTTGAAGAGGGAGTAAAACCTTCTCATCAACCACAAAGGAGATTGGACCCACCCTTGATGGATGTAGTGAAAAGAATGGAATAACTATGGTAAAAAATCAGGATGATGGGTTAGTTCCTACTCGTGTTCAGAATGGGTGGCTAGTTTGTATAGATTATAAAAAATTGAATATTGTAACTCGCATGAAACACTTTCCTTTACCTTTTATTGATCAAATGCTTGAGAAATTAACTAGTCATTTTTAATATTGTTTCCTTGATGGTTATTCAGGTTATTTCTAGATTATGATTGCCCTTGAAGATCAAGAGAAGACAACTTTCACATGCCCATTTGGAACTTTTGCATATTGCCATATGCCCTTTGGCCTTTGCAACACTCCAGCCACTTTCTAGATGTGTATGGTTAGCATATTTTTAAATTATATTGACCATATTATAGAAGTCTTTATGGATGATTTCACAGTTCATGGAGACTCCTTTGATAATTGCTTGCATAACCTTACACTTGTTCTTCAAAGATGCATAGAAACTAACCTTGTGTTAAATTCTAAAAAATATCATTTCATGGTTGAACATAGGATAGTTTTGGGTCATATTATTTCATTTAGTGGAATTGAGGTAGATAAAGCTAAAGTTGATATCATTCAGTCTTTACCTTCTCCCACTAGTGTGCAGGAAGTTTGTTCTTTTCTTAGACATGCAAATTCCTATCAAAGATTCATCCAGGACTTCTCAAAAATAGCATTAGCTCTATGCAACTTAGTGTAAAAAGATGTGACTTTTGAATTCAATGAAGGGTGTAAAAAGGCATTTGACAAGCTGAAAGAACAACTTACTTCAACCCTAGTTATCCAACCTTCTGATTGGAATGTTCCTTTTGAGATAATGTGTGATGCAAGCGATTATGCAGTGGGTGCTATTTTGGGACAAAGAATTGGGAAAGCATCTCATGCGATCTATTATGCTTCAAGGAATTAAATGATGCTCAGAGAAATTACTCCACCGCTGAGAAAGAACTTTTAGCTGTTGTCTTTGCTTTAGAAAAATTTAGATCTTATCTGTTTGTTACCAAAGTCATTGTTCATTCTGATCATGCAGCTCTTCATTATTTGATGATGAAGAAGGAAGCAAAGCTAAGATTGATAAGGTGGATACTTCTCTTGAGCGAATTTGACTTAGAGATCAAGGACAAAAGAGGGACAAAAAATCAGGTTGTAGATCATTTCAGTAGGTTAATCCATGTGGAGGATGAACTTCATATACAGGAAATGTTTCCTGATGAGCAATTATTCTTTGCGAGTGAGAAATTTCCTTGGTATGCGAATATGGTAAACTATTTGGTCACTAATATATTAACTCCTTGTTTGTCTAAAGCTCAGAGAAATAAGTTCAAGAGTGATGAAAAATATTATGTGTGGTATGACCCATACTTGTGGAAGCATTATGCAGACCAGGTAATAAGAAGGTTCATCCCTAAGAGTGAATTTCTATCTATACTCACCTTTTGTTAGTCTTATGCTTGTGGAGGTCACTTTGGAGCAAAGAGAATGGCAAGAAAAGTGTTAGAGTGTGGTTTTTATTAGCCATCTTTGTTTTAAGATTCACACTCTTTTTACAAGTTATGTGATCATTGTCGAAGGATAGGTAATATTTCCCAAAGGAATAAGATGCCACAAATCCCCATACTAGTTTATGAAATTTTTGACATTTGGGGCATTGATTTCATGGAACTGTTCCCTGTTTCTTTTGGTTTTGTTTATATATTACTTGTTGTTGAATATGTTTCAAAATGGGTGGAAGCCAACCCACCAAAACTAATGACTCTAAGGCTATTGTGAATTTTATCAGGGTTAACATATTCTCCAGGTTTGGAATTCAAGCTTTGATAAGTGATCAAGGCACTCACTTTTGCAATCAAACATTTGAAGCTTTGTTGAGAAAATATCATGTGATCCATACGGCGTCAACCGCCTATCTCCGCAAACTAGTGGACAAGTGAAAGCATCAAATCGAGCGATCAATTCCATTCTTGAAAAGACAGTTAATCCTAATAGAAAAGATTGGAGTTTGCACCTAGATGATGCTTTGCGGGCGTACAAGATTGCATATAAGACACCCATTGGTATGTCACCTTATTGGTTGGTGTTTGGTAAATCATGTCACCTTCATGTTCAATTAGAACACAAGGCATATTGGGTTATCAAGAGTTTCAACATGAACATGGATGAAAGTAGAGAGCACAGGAAGTTGCAATTACAAGAGTTAGAGGAGATTCGCAATGATGCTTATGAGTATGCAAGGATTTACAAGGAAAAGACCAAGGCTTTTCATAACAAGATGATCTCTAGGAAGGAGTTTAAAGTTGGTCAGAAAGTTCTTATATACCATTCAAGACTTCATCTATTTCCTGGTAAGTTACATTTTCGTTGGAATGGACCTTTTATTGTCACTAATGTTTTTATCATGGTGCATTTGAAATTCAGAGTTTGGTGACTTCTAAAGTTTTCACAATGAATGTTCATTGACTTAAGGCTTTTTATGAAGGACTACGAGTTGAGAATGCTACAGAATTGGATCTAGAATAGTCAGTTTACATTGATAGAAGAAGGAAGTACTCATTCTAGCTAACAACTATAAACAAAAGCACAATTTGGGAGGCAACCCAAGAGGAGTTTTTGTTTCTTTTTCTTATTTCCTTCTTATTTCTGCAATTATATTATGGTTATGTTTACATCTTTTTTACATTTGAACTTACATTGGGGACAATGTAAGTTTTAAGTATGGGGAAGGAAATTTAGGTTTAGGTTGTGTTTTTGTGTTTGCTTTTATTTTTGAAAAAATAAAATAAATAAAATTTTTTGAAAGAGAGTCAGTTTTACCCTTTGTTTTAGTGGTTTCTGATGATTTGAGGTTCATGAGCAAGATTCAACTGAGCTTGAAAATTTTATAGCATGATTGATTAAGTAATCTTCCAATTTGCAATTACTCGGTTTAGTTATTTTCCTTGAGAATGGAGATGACTGAATTTTGTAGACAAAATCTGGTGAGATTTTGAGCCTTTAGACTAACATATTCATATTAGTCTCATTCCTTTTCTTCATGAGAGATATTCTTCCATGTATTTGTTTCTCTAGAACTTGCCTTGATTCTCGTTTAGATTACATTGATACATGCATGCATGAATATGATTAAGGCCCTTCTTTGTTATGAACTACATGAGCCAAATAGCCTACCTTGTAATTAATTTTTCCTCTTATCGAGCCCCTTTGAGCTTTATAGATTTTTATTGTGAACCTATGTTACAAGCTTGAATCCCAAAAATATAATATCTTTACCCAAGCTATAAATCTAGTAGAGCATGGGTCATCATTATGCTATGTATGAGTATACAAGAAATAAAGTATGAGGGTGTAAAAATTTGTAGAATGGCTATGATTGGTGAAATAGAATAGATTGTTGTTCTTAAAATTGAAAAAAAATGTGTGTCAAAATGAAAGAAAAAGAGAGAGAAAAAAGAAAATATCAAATTTCCAAGGGAAGGGGTCTATTTATACATCATGTATTCAAAGGTGAAAGATACTGAAGAAAATAAGTGATTGTACATATTTTATATATTTAAGCATGAATTGATTTATTTATACTTCACTGGTTTCAATGGCTTTTGAGCTACATCTCCAAATATTTCTCACATTTACCCTAAACCTCATTACAACCCATGAAAAGTTCTTATGATTCATGATATGCATGTGATCCTAGTGATGGAGAATGAGAAAATGTGCAAGCTTATGGTAGATTATTTTATTAGAATGAATTTGAGTGGAACATATACCCTTCAAACACATGACAGTAGAGTGTTTATTTATGTGAGGGTTCTACTTATTTAGCTTAATCCATCTTCAAGAGAGAATGCTTACTGAATAATTATAGGTTATGTGAGAATGATTCTTTTATGATATATTATGAGTTTTGAAGAGTTTTGGTTATTCTTTGTTCATGATAATTGCAACCATGATAATCTTTTGGGGGAGAGTGAATTCGAGTTTTGCCTAAGGATGAACAAAAGTTAAGTGCAACGGAATTTGATGGGAATACAAATTTTCATATTTTACACTTTTAATACTTAATCTTATACACCTATTTGATTCCTATATGCACTCATTATTCTTATATTTTGATTTAGGAGATAATTGGAGTGGTTAAGTGTAAAAAGAAGTCAATTGAATGATTTTGAACAATTTTAGCATCACTTTGTATTTTGGTCATAATTCTCTCATCCGACCTCCGATTGAGATGATTAAAGATGTTCTAGAAAAACAAGAAAAGATTCTACAACTTTCATGTTGGGAGTTTTGAGAGATAAGAACTACATTGAAGGCAAATATAGGAAGAATTTCAAAGTCAAGATGCAGTGCTAGAGGAGAAGCAACAAGGAGCAAAGTAGTCAAAGGCAATAGACTAGCGCCGCCAATGCCCATATCGATGCAAATACCCAACCACTAGATAGCAAGGTGGCACCGGCAGCACCCATCCAGCACTGACAATGCACAACTCCATTCCCACTTTTCAAAACTTGCAGAAACTGCATATTTTGCATATTTTGACTCTATATAAATAGTAGTTTCTTAGGGTCCTTGGGGGTTCTTTTGCTAAGGCTTTGAGGAGGACTTTTTGGTGGCTTTCGATTGAGAATCTTCTTCTTCTATCTTCTATTTTATTTTCTTTGTGATTTCATGGCCCTGTGTGGCTGAACTTTTATTCTTGGTTTAAGGAAACAGAAGCCTCGAATCAATATACTGTGAGATCTAATTTGATTTAATTATTTAATTTATACTTTGAGTATTGAATATTCTTCTTTGTTCATGATTATGATTGTTATGCTTAATTGCTAGGAGGCCTACTAGTTTATTATTCATTGTAATCTATTGCTAGATTAGATATCAAATTCAAATTCATAATCTTTTGATCTCTCTAATTTGTGAAGCAACTAGGGTTTAATAATTTGCTGTTGTTGTAGTTATTAAATCTTAAGAAGAATATTTGACTAAATTAAATGCAACTGCTGGTGCTTGTGTTGTTTAGCTTCACCAATCTCTTCAAATCTTAAGACTTCTATTAGATTAAACCTTTAGTGCTGGTCTGGGGTTGTTTAGTGGTTAGTGTTAATTAGAATGTTGATTTCTAATTGACTATGTTGAGGGAGATAAAGGAAAAATAATTCCAATGGTGAATATTTAAAGTATAAATTGATTTATAATTGCATAATGATCAATTATGGGATTTTGATAGTGGATGTTGACTTGAGCCAAGGATTTCTTCTCTGATAGATTTCTTTTATAACACTTTCTTCATTACATTCAAAACCCCCCTTTTCTTGTTCACATTGCATAAAACTAAGCTAAACACTCCTCGTGGGGTCGACCCTTATTCATACTAGTATAGGTAATTTAATTAGAGTAAGGTTCTGAATTTGGTTGCCTATGATAGCACACTAGGCACAGAGAAGCAATGTCGTGGCACTGAACAATGAAGGACATGCAGGGCAAGACAAAGGCATACTGACGCAACATAGGTTTCTAATTCCTAGGCACTGAAGTGGCCGAAGGAATAATGCCACAACATAGGATAGCCCTATCATGGCACAGTCCCACAATGCATAACCACTATTGCGACACTATATGTCTATGTCGCGACACTAGCTTGGGAGGCAAGATCCAGATTTTCTAGAAAATGTTGAAAATGTTGCAAAAATATAATTTTTAATTGGAAAACTATAAAGAGCAAGGAGGGTCGCCCTAAAAAAAGAGCTTGGATGTCTTTTGGCAAGGGTTAGCAGTGCAAAATAGTGGAGAGAGGTAGCTACATATGATTTGGGGAGGAGATCTCTCTTGCATTTAAGGAAAGTTGTCCAAGGAGCAAGAAGAAGTAGAGCATTTCTTGGAGAAGAGTTTTTCTTGATCTCTTCTTATTATTAATCATTCATTTTCATTGTTTAATCATGTTTAAGATAATATGTACATTTTTCCTTGATGACATTATGAGCTAAACATATTTATCAAGGGGAAATGATGTAGTTGGATTATGAGTATTTGGTTTTTATCCTATTTTAATGCATTTCATTGCTTATTCATTGTGTATGTTGAGTGCTTAATCTAATGCTAATGCTTGTGAAAGAATTTTGGCCCTTGTAACATGATATGTGATTTGATTTGAGGCTAAGAAGTGAAAATCAAGTTAGACCATGATTAATCACCATAAGGTTGTTGTGATGATAGAGATATCCATAGAACTTATGCAACATTATGAGTTTCTTGATATTAATCATCTTGATTAGTTTGGGATTTCCACAGAGATGTAGGAAATTGTGTAATTGAGATAGATTGTTATTACTTGAGAAAGAATCACAAGTACCTAAGAGAACAGTGTTGTCAACATATGAATAAACATTGATTGATTAAACTAGAGAAACTAAATGAGATTAATCCGACAAATTCGTAAACTCCTAGATGTCTAAACCATTTATTTCCTCCATTTGCCTAGATTCTGTACCAATGCCAAAGTCCATTAGTTTAGCGTTATTTTCTTTCATCTTTCTCGGATAATTTTATTCTTCAAAAAAAATTAAGAGTTAGAGTAATTTGGTACTCAGTGAACTTAGTCCTCATGGGAACGATATCCTACTCACTCTTTATTACTTATTCACGACACGTGCACTTGCATTGAAGAAAATTCTTTAATACTTGTTTTAAACCATATAGTGCTTTGGTGAGCTTATAGACATGATTGAGTTGATCATCATTTTTGAAACCAAGGAGTTGCTCTACATACACCTGTACACTTAAATATCCATTTAGAAATACACTCTTTACATCCATTTGAAATAATTTGAAATTCTTATAGGTTGCAAACGCAAGTAGCATTCTAATGGCTTCTAATTTGGCTATAGGAGCGTATGATTCTTCAAAGTCAATCCCCTCTTCTTGGGAATACCTCTTAGCAACTAGTTATGCCTTATTTCTTACAACTAATCCACTTTCATCAAGTTTGTTTCTGAATACCCATTTAGTTCCAATTACATCAACATTCTTAAGTTTTGGATCTAATTCCCATACTTTTTTCCTTTCAAACTAGTTAAGCTCTTCCTACATTACAATGATCTAGTTTTCATCATTTAAGACTTGATCAATGCAAGTTCACTTAATTATAGAAATGAAAGCATAATGACTATAAATGTTTTGCATGGACCTTCTTGTTTTGACACAACCATAGAAATCACCTATAATTTATTTTCTATGATGGGCACTAATGAATTTCAAATTAGTAGAAGGTTGATAGGGAACATTACCTATACTTACCTTCTCCTTTTTACATATCTTCACACTTTGTGGCATCTTCTTCATCTTTCAGTTTGAGCTTCTTCATATTGATTGCAGCTTCATCTACATCACTATCACACTCTTTTCTTGGGGTTACATTTGTGTCATTGAATTTAACATGTATACATTCTTCTACAACCTATGTACTTTTAATATATACTCTAAATGACCTACTGTTAAAAGAGTAACCAAGGAAGATAGCTTTATCACTTTTTTTTATCAAACTTTCCAAGATTATACTTCCCATTATTCAGCACATAGCATAATTATCCAAAGGAGTGAAAATATGAGATATTTGGTTTCTTTCCATTCCAAAGCTCATATGGAGTTTACTTTAAGATTGCTCTCATGGTAACCCTATTTAGTACATGGCAAGCTGTACTTACTGCTTCTTACCAGAATCTTTTGGACAACTTACTCTCGTTCAACATGATCACTACCATTTCCTGAATTGTTCGATTCCTTCTTTCCACAACTCCATTTTGTTGAGGATTTCTGGGGGATGAGAAACTATATTGAATTCCTTTTTTGTCACAAAAGTCAATAAATTTTCTATTTTCAAATTCACCATCATGATCACTAATTGACATTTGTTTCTCATTTTTAACTAACTTTGAGAATTTATAGAACATTGAGAATGCTTCATCTTTGCTAGTTAAGTGAATCACCCATGTAAATCTAAAGTAATCATCCACGATGGCATATCTTTTTCCTCCAAGGGTGATAACATCTGATGGTTCAAAGAGATCCTTATGTAATAATTTCAAAGGTCTAGATGTAGATACCTTATTTTTAGGATGGAAGGATACCTTATTCTATTTTGACAATTGACAAGATTTACATATTTGATTTTTGTCATAGTTTAGTTTAGGTAGACCAATCACAAGATCTTTTTTACACAAAGATCTGCTATTTTACATGTCTATGTGTCCCATGCTTTTATGTCATATCCATGGATCATCTTTGACTGCAATTAAGCATTTTCCAACAATATCATCTAGCTGTACTAGATAGATATTTTCATACCTTTTTCCACTGAACAATAGATTGTTGTCTATGTTGAATACACTACATACATATGGTTTAAACATAATTTTGTAACCCTTCTCACAAAATTGACTAATACTTAGTAGATTATGCTTGAGTCCTTCTGCATATAACATATCTTCTATGCATGCATTGAATAATCTATAAATTTTGCCTATCCCTTTAATGAGGCCTTTGTCATTGTTGTTGAATGCAACTATTCCTCTATTTATTGGCTTCAATTATTTGAATAGCTTCTTGTTCCCAATCATATGTCTCTAAAAGCAACTATCCATGAACCAGGTATTGCCAAACGTAGCTTTGAGACTTACCTATATTTAAAGCAAATTTTCTTCTTACCTCTTTGGTACTGAAGTATTGGTTCCAATGGTGTTAGTGGAATTGTGTGTGCTAGAAGTTTGTGCATAATCCTTACATTTCCATCTCATCTTTACACCTTTTGCTTGCATCTTTTTGGCAGAGCAATCATATGCTTTGTCCAATTTTATTGCAAAAATAGCAAGTGTTTGGAATTCTGCTTGGTATACTTCATTCTATTGGTTTCATTACCCAAGGATAACCTATTAATCTTCTAATATTTTGACAAATTTTTTTGTTCGGTGAGGTTCACTCCTTTGGACCATCCAGCAAATTTTTATGTTTCATCATCTAATTGTTCACAACAAGTCCCTTTTTACTAATTTGAATGGTCATTCTCATGAACTTGGCTACAAATTCTCTTGGATTGGAGAATTTACTTAACATATTATTTAATATCTCTATTTCCTTCTTCAAATCTTCAATCTCTTTTTGTAGAGATAGATTTCTTTCTACCAAAATAAATATACTTTGATAGTTGTATCAAAGTGTCTTTTCTTTTGAGTGAATTTCTAGCCAAGTGATTTAAACTCACTGAAGAGGGAATTGTATGATTGTTGTAACTCATCAAACTTTTTTCATTTGACACAAGAACTATTCGAGCTTGAATAGTCAAAACTATAAGAGTAGTAAAATTTTACCTCTATCTCCAGCTTCGTTGTGCATTGCTCTTTGATGATGATTTGATCTATTGATTCATTTTCCATGTGGGCCATATAGCATATTTGATGAGAATGCAAAATGTCATATTTTATTCTCCTAATACTTCATCTTTTGCACCTAATACTTCATCTTTTGCA
>JAYJMB010020568.1:0-41836 GCA_036873735.1 Pouteria campechiana
TTAGGAATCAAATAGGTGCAAAAGATGAAGTATTAGGAGAATAAAATATGACATTTTGCATTCTCATCAATTTTCTACTTCTCCCACACTATTTTAGCTTTTGCAGTGCATCCAAATACTTTGAGATTTCCAGCCAAACACCATAGAAGTGCATTCCATTTGGTGAAAGTGCTTTCCACCCTCTAGAATGCAGCCAAACAGAACCTAAAACTAGTACCACTTACCTTCAGCTTCACCTCTGAAGATTCTAGACTTGTTCTACTTCTTTAGAAATAGTCTTAGGACCTTTGAAGCTTAGAATTCTTCCTCTAAATTTATCTTCTAAAGATTTTAAACTTATATTTCACCTTTTAAACTTGTCTTTCAGATCATTTGACAAACTTCTAGTGCTTCTGAACTTGTTTATCTTGCTTTTAGAGTTATTCTTATGCATTTGAAATCTTATTAAGTTTAGATTCTTTGTTTTCTAAGCATTTAATTGCTTTTTTTTCTCTGAAAACTTAAATGTGATGAGTTTCAACTTGATATTACTTTCTCTACACTATTCATCACTCTGAAGTTACTTAAAATATTTTACTTATTTTATCCATTTATTTTTGCATCACTTAGGAAAGTAACTTTTTGGTACCACAAATTTTCACTCATATGTTTGCTCATCATCAAAACTTAGTTGTTAATACACATTCATCATCAAAATCAAGTTAATTAATGGAGTTAGACTTAACATTCTCTCCCTTTTGATGATGACAAAACATTTCAGTGACACCTTTTAGAGATAAATAGGGAACCAAAAAATGTGCTTTTGAAATTAATATGCCCCCCACCCCCTAAATGAGTGCACTTAATTAAATCTAAATGAATGTTGTGATTTCTCCCCTATTTTGTCATAATCAAAAAGCACATAAGGGAAAGAGAAATGTATGTAGAAGACAAAATGTATGAACAAACACATAGTAAAATAGAAACTGTATTCCATTGATGTAGAAAAGACACATGGAGTACAAATACAGTTTTTCACAAACAAATATAGAAGAACAAAGAAGATAAAACAAAAGAAACAAAGCAAATTAGATCTTCTTTGGCTTATCCCTCTTGGAGTAAGTGAGAGGGAAAAAGTCAGATTGTCAGATGGTGGAGTGAGTTATTTGGATGGGTGGGATGTTGAAGTGGATGGAATAGGAGGTTTTGGCTTGATTCTTTAGGTTCTAGGCTTCCTAGTGGTGGATGGTTTGGTGAAAGTTGGAGGAGGAACAAGTATGAAAGATGGATCAATTGGGATGGCTGTGGGGACATTTGTAGGGTGGTGACCAAAGTAAACTGTTATGACTGGCATCACCCTTAATCTAGCCATGTATCCTGGATTGTCAAGTTTAGAAAATGGAATTGGGTTGCCCGCTTAGAATGCTTTAATGTTTGCATTGTATCTTGCACAATATGTTTCATGGGCAAGTAGAAGATCTTTGGGTCAGAGGTATCAAGTTGGGTTTAAGATTTTTGTGGAGGGGATGGCTTTTTGGACGAGGTTTGGGTTTGGGAGCTGATGGGGCTATGTGGTAAGTCTAGATGAAGTAGGTTGTGGTGGAAGATTGGATTCCTCTAAGTAGAGAGGAAGAAAATCATCAAGGTTAGGAAGGGGCTTGATTTTATAATTCTTTGGAGTGTGAGGAGGGTCCTTGAGTAGCATGACATTGGCTATGAAGTTTGGATCTTCATAGTTAGGAAATGGAAGGTCTTTGGGTGTGGGAGTTTGTTTTGGGATTGGAGTAGGAAGGTGATTGTTGCATTGATCTCCTTTCAATCTTGAAACTCTTGGGAGGTCATTTTGATTTTCTTTGCAACTTTGACTAGGCCTAGTGGAGTGAATTTTGGAAGTGTTAAAGGTGGAATGGAAGGAGTTTGAGATGGGATTTGTGAAGGAAGACTTGTGGGAATTGGTGGTATTGTGGAGTGAGTAGATTGAGGTGTTGGTTGAGGTGGAGATGTTGGAGTGGACTGTTGATGCTATGTTTGGAATGGGGATCAATGGAAGAATGATACAGGGTTTGGTTGAATGGTAGGAATCTTTACGACCCTAGACCTGAAAGAATTATCATCAAATTCAGGATAAGGATACTGAATATCTTCAAGTCATGTATACTGTCAAGTGGAGTGAAATTTGTCTTTGACTGCTTTAAAGGTATCAGAATTTGCTCTTGTTTTGGATGCATACTCTTGGAAAGGAATAAAGATGGGGTCTTTTAGGACTAGTTCAGGGTCTATAGGGAATGTAGGCTTGGAGACATTTGATTCAATTTTAGAGGAATCAAATGAGGAGCTTCTGGAGGTTGACTTTACAAGGGATGATTGGTGTGGAGTTGATTTGGTGAAAGGTGGAGATGGTTGCTTGGAAGATAAGGGGATGGGTTGGTATGGCACTGTGACAAGTGTCTAAAATTCATTGGTTGGAAGTTTAGATGGTGAGGAGACATAAGATGGGTTGAAAAGAGATGGAGTTTTGTGAGTGTGTTGTAAAGGAAATGATTTGGTTGAAGACGAGTGAGTTGATTGAAATGGTTTGGATGGATGAGGAGTGGATTTGCCTTGAATAGATTCAAACATGGAGGTGAGAGTATCTAAGTTCAAGGGGAATGAATCTTCACGTTTGTTCACTCTTTGAGATAGAGACTCTATCCTAATGTGCAAAGGCTCTAAATGGCTAGAGAGATTGTTTTCTATGATGGTTTAGATTTGGTGAAGATTTGGAATGGTTGATGGAATGAATTGCTTTGGTCTTGAAGGGGTGGTGAGATGGAGTAGGCTTGGTTGCCCTAGTTTGAGAGGGCTCTGCTACTGCTTCACTTTTATCTCTTTCTCCTTCCTCTTTTTCTTCTTTAATAGCTATTTTTTCTGCTTTTTTAGTTTATTCTCTCATTCTCTCTTATTTTGCTTCTCCTCATTTTATTTCTTTAACTTGTATAGATTTCTTGGGTCTGTCAGATGCCCATCTGTATGTGGTTTGCTTGAAACCCATTTTCTTGATGGATTTAATGAAGTTGCTCTAGTCTATGGTTTTGGAAATCTCTCCATCTTCTCTTGAGAAGTCTATTGCAGCTTCTCTCATGACTTTTGTAAGGATCATGCTATAAGGCAATGGAAATCTTTGGTTAGTTTTGACCATATACAAATGTTCTAAGATGACTTGAGTTAAGTCCATCTTCTTTTGATTCTTAATTGCCCATAAGATTTTAGCATCTCTCTCTAAAATCTAATTTGAGTCATCTATCTTTGTATGTATATTGTTGAAAATCAAGACATGGGCTGGTTTCAGATTTAAGTCTAAATGGCTAGCATTTAGATAGTTCTCTTTTTCTCCTATTGAAACTCCTAATATGTCACGCCATGCCTTCCGAGGCGCGACGTTCATATCTCCATGTAAATTCACTAAGATTTCCCCACTTTTAGGGTGGGGTGCTCTACCCAAAATTTGACAGATCCTAACCTGAAATTTTAGGTTTAACCTATAAAATTATATAATAATTAAAATAAAGCAATAATACAAATTCTAGATAAAAATATCCACTATCCCATAGCCTAAGATCTGAGTGGATCATGATGGCACTCCACATCCTTCTAATTATGCAATCTCATTCATAATATGATATTGTAATCATTAAGACATGCCTTTACACCACTTTATACATCTTTTGAAATTTCATGAATACATAAATACACTCTAAAATTTATAATACAAACTCATTATACTACAATAAAATTTGTCTTCAAATTCTGCTCACCATTTCCAACCCATAGTTGGAATTCTTTACATGACCAGCCAACTAAAAAATAAATAAGAAGGTATGAGTCCGGGAAACTCAGTAAGTAGGCGAGTAGAATAAAAATATTCAATAATCTAAAACATAACATGTTCAATCTTGAACATGAACAATCATATTAATCAAAAGAATGCAATACTTACATCATTTCATATTGTTTAATCCAACTATACCCATCATGGGTTCTATCTCATGTCACAATACAATACAAAACAATATCCTTAATGCTTCATTCAGCCAATAATCAATATAGTGTATACATCACAGTATACACTCTCATATGTTCTAAAACATCCATGCTAGATAACAAAATGGGATATTCTCTATCCCCTCATAGTTAGACATCCACGCACAAAATTAAAAAACTGTGAAACATGTGATAATTCCTACCCCAATTAAACACAATTTCATATTATAAATGAAGCATAATCATATCAATCTAAGCGATATTTACTATCCCTACATTCATATAAGCATACTAGTCAAATCTACATTAATTTAACCAATATGGGATATCCACTATCCCCATCCAAAACACATGTGCCCGAACACAAACAAATGGGTTATTACATAACCCCATTCACTCATACATTCAATAAAAAAGGGGCCTACTTACATGGTTGATGACTTATTCTCCATAATGCCACAAGCTCCACAACTTCCGTACCATATTCAATTTGCCCTATACATGCAAATAGGCCATTCGTTTACAAAAGCAACTTTGCCTAATTCACATCAAATCAATATAATACACTTTCTAGATACTATTGTTAGTCTAATAATATGCCACAGCCATATTTATTTTGTATATGACATGATCAAATGTATTCAACACGATTCATAGTTTAAAATCTTCAAAACAATCCAATAAAGTCTTTAATCCAATTAATTTATGGCTTAAATAGTCCATACACAATTTCCCCAATTCCCTAAACTAGTTTATAGTCCATTATACATTCTTACAAATCCAAATCAGCCTACAAAAATCCCATAATATCATAATTTAGATATTAATTCATTTCCCTATACTAACTTCATAGAAATCATAAAATTTTCCAAAAGTCACTATTCACAGAACCCTAACAAGTCAAAAATCATGATTTCTTTAGCCAAATCATTCCCAATTCATGGTAATCAACCCATTACTCACTTTTTCCATATATCCATATCAATTTCTTCTAAAAATCACTTTCCAGAAAATTGTATAAAACCCTAGTTTACAAATATCAAAATTTCAGATAAGATTAGGTAGTTTAACATGGAATCCAAGTGTAGCTTTCTTCCTTAGGCAAGAATCCAAGCCTACCACTCCAAACAACTTCCTCGGATCACCAAAATCCGAATCTTCTTCCATTTCCCACTGTCCAAATTCCAAAAACCCAAGCCAAGAGGCATGCTAGTTATTAACCACCTTGATCCCCATGTTTTCTAGAAAAAATGATGACAAATGGGGCATAACAGAGTTGGGGAAGGAAGAACGACATTAAAGGAGAAAATGGGACGGACTAGATTTAAAATAGAATGGGTTTAGGACTTAAAAAATTGCATTTTTTTGGTGCTTCAGCGTGTTAGCGGACTCTTGCTATGGTAGGGAAAAGCCTTGCTACAGAAAGGACTTGTTGGATGCTAAAAATAACACATATCTAAAGCCTTGCCATAGCAGATAAAAGCCTTGCAGTGGCAAGGTCTTTCTGTCCAATACAGTGTTAGAAATTTTATCATAACTTTTACATACGATGTCCAAATGACCTAATTTATGAGGCATTGGAAAGGTAGCTTCAAGGGATACAACTGTTATATTAACAATGTTTCCAAATCATCCAAAAAACATGTCAAAATGTTCAATAAAGTTGACCAATCTCATTCATCTCATTATTTTTTAGTCATTTGGAACAAGTTTGGTGTATTAGTCATAACTTCCTCTTATGACATTGGAATCAAGTGATGTTTCTTCCATTAGATAGCTAAATCATTATATAAGACTTTAATGTTAAAAATATTTTCAAATTAGTCCATTATCTATTCCCAAATGCAATCACAATGAACCCTTTTTCAAATTCAGCATTTACACTTATGAAAAATCACCATAGACCCATTTTACATAAAACATCTCAAATCTCCCAATAATCACTTCCCACACATCACATATATGAAATGAGTTATGTTCATACTATTCACTACCTCATTTGAGGTCAATTATCAAAAATCACCTATTCAATTCTTTTTTTAATAGAATTTTCTACTTTAAGTGACTCCATATGCCATTTTCATTCCAAGTTGCATCCAAAACTCAAACTGATGTTTCACACACATTATAATAAACATAATAAGTATCTTAGGCTATTCACCTTGATAACAAATATGCTTTTTCCCAAATTCACCATTTCAATTCTTTTTCTTCTTATAGCCGTTACATAATTTAAATTGATAACATTTATGAATTTCAAGTATCAAACTTTACCCATATCCACATAATCAAATTTCAATCACCTCAAACATCATATAAGGCTATTCATATGTCATAAACATGGTTTTGCTTAATTTTTACTACTTAAGTTCTTTTCTTCTCATTGACTTTATATAGCTCTAAATAGTGAAATTTATCGAATTCATAAGGTAAACTTTACCCATTTCCCCATGAGTGGATTTCAAACACCACAAGTGTTACATAATAGCTTAGAAAATAGATCTTCTCTCATCTTGGGCCATTCAATTTCACTTCTCCTGTTCTCTAGTAGATTGAAAATCTTTCTAATAGCTTTAAGAGATAAATTTATTTCTATCTTTCCCATCAATGACTTCTAAGTACTAGAATGGTAATTGCTCATTAGCACTTGTACCATTTTTTGGTAACATTTGTTCTTATATCCAAGGAAATCTTCCCATTCTGGGTATTGAATTATGTCTAAATTCAAATCTCCCCAAATGCTTCAAAGTCAAAGATTCTTCCTTTTATTACCTTTTTGTTTTCAAACTAACTCAAAAATCTATGGTAAGCGAATTCGTTGTTGTTAAAGAGTACCTTTAGGGTGTAATTTTCAACTTTTCTTCTTTTGCTTGGTGTATCTTCTTCTGTACATTTCATTCTTCTTCTTCCTCTAATTGATTCCATTGAAGTAGATCCCACTGAGTTGCTAATAGCCTTCTTAGTTATTACCATTTCAATAGTAAGGGATTTGGCTAATTGATTTTGGAACTTAGGGATTTTGGGTTTTCAGAGGAAAAGGGTTTATAGAGATTTTGGAAATCAAATGGTTGTTTCTAGAAATGTAAATAGCATTTAAATAATTCATGGGGAATGAAAGAAATTTGAAAATCAACATGAGTTGAAGCATTTAACCAAAAATAGAATTTTAGAGTTTTGAAAATAAGA
The DNA here is from genome assembly GCA_036873735.1 of Pouteria campechiana. NCBI lineage: Eukaryota > Viridiplantae > Streptophyta > Magnoliopsida > Ericales > Sapotaceae > Pouteria > Pouteria campechiana. The sequence continues at coordinate 7,186 of JAYJMB010020568.1, forward strand.
TTTATATGTTCAAAAGGTGCGTGAGAGAAACCCATGCCCGAGCTTCAAAGTTCTAAAGTTAAGTTTTAGAGTTTTGAACTATCATCAACATAAGCTAAATTGTTTCAAAGTTCTAAACTCATAACTTAAGAGTTTTGAAGGTGAACCTTTGAAAAAGCAAATGTAACTTTCAGAGGCTTTGAAATATAATTTTAGAGTTATAAAGGTGTTTTGAAAATTTTTAGAGTTAAAAAATTGTGCACTAAGCTAGAAAACATAATCTATGAATTTTAAGAGTTCTAAACAACCTCTGAGCAATCCTCTGAAATTTCAAAATATAACATAACATAGAAAAAATGCTTTCAAACTCAAGTTATCACTAAAATCATTGAAATGATGATTGAAGATATCTGAAATATATTACATTGGCATGCAATCATCCATCATATGACATGCAGTCTATGCACATGGATCTAACACTCTAGTTCCCTTTTAATTTTGCAAAATTTATCCTCTAGGAGTGGCTTAGTGAAAATATCTACGAAATGATACCTAGCCTTTATATGTTAAGTTCTTGAATGTAGAACTAAATTCTTTGTCAAATTAATGGCACTGGTATTGTCACATCTAATGGGTGTGTCAACATATTTCAAACCATAGTCACCCAATTGCTATTTCATCTAGAGAATTTGTACACAACAACTGCCTATAACTACATATTTAGCTTTAGTAGTAGATAATACAACAAATGTCTATTTCTGAGAGAACCATGATATGATCTTGCTTCTAAGAAACTGACATGTCCCTAAGGTACTCTTCATATATACTTTGTAATCAACAAAATTTGCATTTGAGTGCCCTATTAACTCAAAATTTAAACTTTTTGGATACCATAAACCAAGGTTAGGTGTATCTAAAAGTTATCTAAAAATACATTTAACAGCTATAAGATGTGATTCCTTAGGAGCTAACAGGAATCTAGCACATATGCAAACAATAAAAATGATATCGGATCCACTAACAGTTAAATACAACAAAGATCCTATTATTTTTCTGTAAAGTTTTTGACAAATAGGTTTACCTTTTTCATCTTTGTCCATCTTGACTGATGTGCTCATTGGAGTTCACAAAGGTTTTCCATCTTTTAACTTGAACTTCTTCTAGAGTTCTTTAGTATATTTGGATTGGAGGATGAATATTCCCAAGCTCATTTCAAATTCTTCTTGCATTACTTTAGAAAACTCTTGGCATAATTTGTCATTAGTAACACCAAATACAATATCATCAACATATATTTGAATATCAAAATGTCTTTCATGTCATGCTTAATGAAGAGTTTAGTATCTACCTTACCTCTAGTAAATCCTTTCTCAATCAGGAACTTACTCAGCCTCTCATACCATGCTCTAGGAGCTTGTATAAGACCATAGAGGGCTTTCTTGAGTTTAAAGACATAGTTTGAATCATGAAGATCTTCAAACACAGGGGTTTGTTCCACATATACCTCTTCATTTCTGAACTCATTTAAGAATGCATTTTTGACATCCATCTGATATGGCTTGAAATTCATAAAGGATGCAAAAGCTAACAGTATTCTAATGGCTTCCATACTAGCAATAGGTACTTATGACTCTTCAAAGTCATTACATCTTCTTGACAATACCCTTTTGCTACCAATCTTGCATTATTTCTCAAAACTATTCAAGATCCATCTAGTTTGTTCTTGAAGACCCATTTAGTTCCTATAATAGACTAATGGGATGGCTAGGAACTAGTGTCCATACATCATTTTATTAAATTGGTCCAACTCATCTTGCATAGCTATGATCCAATTTTCATCTTTAAAAGCTTGTTCTATGCTTGTTAGCTCTAATTGAGAGATGAAATAAAAATTAAAACATACTTGGTGATATGAAGATCTTGTTCTAACTATATCATATACATTATCAATTATCTAGTTTTTAGGATAAGCATGCATGAACCTCCAATCTTTAGGAAGGGAATTGTTACCTTCAACATTTACCTCAGTAGTAGATGGTTCATCTTGAGTTTTTGCTTACTGTCTCTGATTGTGACTTTCTTTTTCTTTTTCTTTTTCTCATAATCTTGTCTTATCCATAGATCTTATGATTTAACCTATCTCATCATTAAAATCACTAACTCTCTTTAAAAGGTTAGTAATTTCATCAAATTTCACATGAATCTCCTCAACAATCCTATTTCCTGAAGTTGTAGACTTTAAATACCTTGCTAACAATGGTATATCCAAGGAAAATGCTTATATCAGATTTACTATCAAATATACCAAGGTTTTCCTTTCCATTATTAAGAATAAAACATTTACATCTAAAAGCATAAAAGTTTGAGATATTTGGTTTCTTGCAATAATATAGCTCAAATGGAGTTTTATTTAGTATTGGCCTAGGATAAATTCTGTTTATAATGTAGCAAGTGGCATTCATAGCTTCAACCCAAAAATATTATGGCAATTCATATTCACTCAACATCATCCTTGCCATCTCTTGCAATGATTTTTTCCTCTCACCCACTCCATTTTGTTGGGGTGTTCTTGGGGGAGAGAATGTGTGAATCATGCCATTACTTTCATAGAAAGTAGTAAACTTTGGTTTTGAAATTCTCCACCATAATCATCCTTATGGTAATGATATGAGAGCATTGTTCATTCTGTATACATTTGGTAAATACTTCAAAGAATGAAAAAGCCTCATTCTTTGATACAAGAAACATTATTTAGGTAAATCTAGAAAAGTCATTTACAATGATATATGCATAATGTTTCCCTCCAAGACTCGTAATTCTTGTTGGTCCGGCAAGATCTGTGTAGCAATTGAAGTGGTTTGGTTATGTAAATTTTCTTTTGAGATTTGAATGATTATTTTATTTGCTTACCTTTCAAGCAAGCATCACACAACTCACTTTTGTCAAATTTTAGCTTTAACAGGCCAACAACAATATCTTTATTGTACATCTCTTCAATCTTTTTTTCGTTGGCATGTCCTAGTCTTCTATGCCATAACAAGGATTCATCTAAGGGTGTAACTCGATTTATTCAGGATCAGGTTGAGGTCAACCCTAACCCTATTCCAAGGGCTAAAATCTCAATCTTAATTCTAACCAAACCTAATTTTAAAACCTCAACCTTAACCCAAATTCAGTAGGTCAGGTTTGGGTTGAATTCGGGTTATGTGAAGAAGTAAAAAATGTGACCAACCATTTAAAATGTGACACTAAATAAATTGGTTACATGTTTTCCTTTAGTTGCTAAGCAACAATGGATTAAAAGAGGAAAAGTCACTATGGTTTCAGAAACCTACAAATCATTAACATAAAAAATACTTCACTGTTTGTCGTTCATCATTGTCATTACCTAAAAGTCTTCATTCCAGTCCAAGTGAAATCTAGAATTGCTGATTACCAACCTTAGCTAGTAGAACTATTGTAGAACAATTACCATACAAGTACAAGTATAAAATTATGGATACTGGAAAAGAAAGTTGGGCTTTTTAATTAAAGAAATTAGTTACCTATGAGAGGAGTGAATGCAAATGGAGATAAAATATTTGCAAAGGAGCATATGCCTGAAATACATCCTTGAGCCTTCCCCTGCGATTGTTTAGATCATTAAGAAATAGAGCATGGATTAGTTGTTGAATTCTGTAAAGAATACCTGGCAATTCTACTGACTTGACAATCCTTTTTACTCATCTTTGTTTATTGTTTAATCAAACTTAATTCAAAAGAATGAATAGCAAGCTTAGGATAATATCAACCACATATTGTCAAATTTAGTGTAATATCAATTACATATTGTAAGTTCGCAAGGAGAGTAGATACCTGATCATCAAGTCTAACTTGTTTGGATACAATACTCCTCATTTGGAAACATAAAAATTGCATCTTTTGATTAACAATTCTCAAACCAATAGAACCAATAAAAGCCACATTGCAATAAGCAAGTTAGTAAAAATTCACAAACATAAGATCAATTGTAGTATTTCCACAACTGCATAACACAAACACACACACACACTAGGGATGCCCATTTTGCTATTGTTGTGTATTATTACAGCAAATCATATCTTTCTTTACTTATTTTGTTTTTAAATAAAGCAAAGGTCATTAACGTTGATTCCATGTAATAGATAGCTCAAGAGGAGGGGTGAATTGAGCATATCAAAATTATGGCCAAGTAAAAATTTATGAGCTAAGCAGAAGTTATGATAAACACGTATGCACTTTTTATATTTGTTCATTAGCCATAGTGACTGCCCCACTTCCAAATTCAACTTCTCTTAGCTATACTTATTTCAGTTAAGTAATTGTGTATGTAGTGAGATGTGAAATGTGATGATGATATAATTATATGCAAAGTTAAACAATCAAGCAGACACTGCACACAACAATTTTTATAGTGGTTCGAGAACCCTGTTCCTATATCCACTCTTTCAAGAATATATACTCATTATGCCTTGGGTTCCATTATATCCCATATAATGAAAATACACAAGTGCTCCTAGCACTTTTTTAGATTCTAGTTCTAGGGGCATAAACAGTGTTCTCAACACTCTTTTGGATTCCAGCTCCATAAGGCATAAGCATAGTGCTTCCAGCACTCTTCTAGTTTTTACAAAATCACCAGGAAACTCATTAGTTTCTAAGATCACCATCAAACCTATTGGTTTTCTAGAGCTCACCAATAACTCATAGAATGTGATTTTTTTGGGCTCACTACAAACTCATATAGTTGATTAATAGCACTCTTTTTGCATATTACATTGCCTCTTTTACTAGGCTGATTTGTAGAAAGTTTAAGCTCATACAAAATGATTTCTCATTGAAGCAAATTAGATATCAATACTCTAGATATATAATTAAATTTTAGTCTCATTCATCTATTAGTGTAATAGAGATTGATTATCTAGGAGGAAGCATATCTGATTAAGAGATGTTACTCATTTAAGCTCTATTTCTTATTTTTCTCTCAACTTTCTCAACCTTCTTTATTGACACTGCAATTTCTTTATATTGCTTTAGAAATTTTTGCCTGCTAGAGGTATTTGGCTTTCTTTGAATATTGAAGACCATTATGAGTTTTCTCTCATTGAAAAGTTATCTTCTTGATAAACTTGTTTGCAGCTAGAAAGCCTACAGCGCCATCCTTGAAGAAGATGCCTTTCTGGTTTTAGTAAACACCAGATAAAGACTTTTTTGCATGACTGACTCTTATCACTATTTTGGAAAGATGCTATTAAGCCTAAAAGGACGCAACTTGTAAAAGTTACAACCTTTATTAGAGTGTAGACTGCTTTCCTTTGAATTTCTTTCCATCTTTATCTTAGCTCGATTTATCTAGTCTACTTACTAAAATCTGCTCCAAATGAGAGTTTGGCGAGAGAGTGCAGTTAGTGATGTCTAGTATAGTTGGCTTCTACTCTTTGTGATATGCCATAGAGATTTAGCCAATGTTTGTTTGATGACTTTGGGTAATCAAGTCCTAGATTGTCTCTTATAAGTAATAAACAAATTGGCTTTGAGTAAATCCACATGATATACAACTTCATCTTTGTAAATTTGTCAGAGACCATTGCAGCATTTTACTTCATCTTCTAGTTTATCTATTGTAAGTGACAGATAAATTGTAAAAGCTCAGACGAAGTTCTTCTCTTTACTACTCATTAGACGATGTTCTCTTAATAGATGAAGTTTGTTTTCACGAGACAAAGTAGCTTTGTCTGTTGGTTTGCCTTTCATAAGTAATAGACAACTCTTGTTGGTGTGGACAAAAGCTTCTTCACAGTAGATGAAATTTCTTTCACCAGACAAAGTAGCTTTGTCTGTTGGTTTTTTTATTATAAGTAGCAAATGACTCTTCTTGGTGTAGGCAAGGCTCCTTCTTCATAGACAAAATGACTTTGTCTGTTGTCTATAGAGATCTACAGATGAAGTTGTTGTAGACAAAGTCTTTCAAATGGTTTATCTATTGGTTTATTTATCGTAAGTGATAGACAAAGTTATGATATGCAAATGAATCCTTTTTAGTCATTCTTATGATGAGTTGTCTATTAGAAGTAATAAATGAATCATTGAGGCATAAATGACTCATTTCTTTAGTGGTCGTCTGATGGTTTGTCTGTTGCAAGTGGCAGACGAACTTACAGATGAAGTTGTTCTTCTATAGCTATTGTGCCACTTCTATTTCGTCTTCTATGTCTTCTATAGAGGATTGTAGACAAGTTCCTTGACTTTCTTCAATTTCAAACAGACTTTATATAGGAGACAAATGCTTGAATAATTTAACTCCATTTCAGCTCTTTATTTGTTTGAGTTCAACTTCGTTTCATCTCCACTTCTGCAAACTGAATTTGTCTTTGTGTTGCAGACAATGTTGAGTATATGCAGTTTATTTGACTTGTCTGTGGAACGATTTGTCTGAATATTTCTTAGATAGATGCTCTTAGATACTAACATTATCTGTAGAAGATTTGTTCGATCACTCACTAATGTTTGAACTCCATAGCTATGGATACTCTTTGTGGCTTCTTTTCAATGTTTCAGTGCTATTCTTTCTGAGCATTCTTGTCTTCTTTCAATCAGTGGATTTTGCTTGCTGATGTATTCTCTGTATATGCTTTCCACTATATTTGAATTATTTTTCTATATATTTATATCTGTTTCCGCAATACTTAGGAACACAATTGTCATTACTATAAATGTTTACTCATATGTTATTGCTCATTATCAAAACTTTGCTATTTGCTATATACACTGTTTGATTCAACAATCAAGTTTCTCTTAGCCTACACATTAAAGAAGGTGATTAATGGTAGAGCACCACTAAACTTATAATTTCAAACCACATTAGCTTGACTTTGCTCCTTATAACAATGTGTTAGTTGGAAAGCAGAGATAAAATATTTTTAGCAAGTAATATTTAATACACAAGTCAAATGCACTGAAAAGGCCAAAACTTTAGATTCAATTAAAGAAATAATCAATATTGATTAATGTTTGAGACATGCTAATCATAGATAAAATAAAATGGTGCAAAGTGCATCAAAATAAAATGGTGCAAAGTGCATCAAAATAAAATGGTGCAAAGTGCATCATGTTGAAATCACCATTAGAACAAACATGAAGCAAATGTTATCCCATTGAATCAATGTATAGATTAACTGGTTAAGGGCATCAAAACATACCTTAGCATGCTATCATGTATCTATTGAAGCAATATAAAGCAAAAGCCTCATAGCAATGCCTCATTATTTCACAGTTGACTGCTGCCTTAGAATTCAACAATGATAGAAACTTCACAAAATAACATTTGAATTAGGTAAATCATGTTGACATGGAGTTTTTCCTTTAGGCAACCTAAAACCCTCAATTCCTGCTCAAACATTGTATCAAATCATACTTGAGATTATTAAGAATAGCACTTGTACAATATAACAAATCTAAAGGTGCAGACTTTAGACATTTCCAAATTTTCGATGTAGGCTATCTTTTTCATTTTTTGTTAAATTATTGGTTAATGATATTTTGTAAATGGTTCCCAATGTTAGATTGTTAAGTCTGTCAGCACTTCCCAAAAAGCATCCACATATAGAGTTGATAAAGCTATAGCCTTGACATGTTTCCTATCAGTTTCAAGTTCAAATACTCCAGCTTAGAAAAATTATTGGTAGAAATATGTCTATTGACCACTAACTATTCCCAGGGATTGGAAAAACTTGTTAACAATGTCCTTAACCACACCCAAGACAAAGTAACAAGCTAATAACTATTTGTTCTTCCTCACACAAAATTAGATGATTTAACACATAAAGAAGATGTGGCAAACTAATGTTCAATAGACAATGTGCACTGAAGAGTGCAACAAAGTCAGACATTTGCTAAAGATATGGGATCTGCCCTAAAAAAAAACCCTGCAAAGATGCAATCACACTAAAACTAAATAGAGAATGGAAAGGAGGGAATTTTGAAATCCTCCATACCATGCTCTACAAAGATAGAGAATAAAAGTATTGGTCTCGTGCTATGGCTTAAGAATTCAAAGTAAACAGAAGCAAATTAAATGCGCCATAATATCAATCACAAAAAGAATTAAGGACATAGAACTTGTAGTGGTTCGACAATCCCTACATACTCCACTCTTTAAGTCAAAATCTGAGACTTGGGTTCTACTAATCAACTTAACGCCAAAGTTACAACTAGTACAGTTTCTTTATTCTCTAGATTTACACTTCTAAGTGGCTGTATAGTTGAATCACTTACACACCCTATAAGGATTCAAGCTATCTCTTGGTTTACAACCCAAACTAAGGTACAACCAATACAATGAAGGAAACAATAAGATGGAGCTTACAACTAGTTTGACACATAGGTGACTTTTGAACTTCAATGAGCTTCACAGTCTTCAATCCAATTTCATTCACTTGCAAAACAAAGGTTAGCAATTGCTACAAATCATGATTACTTGATTCATACTTGTTCACACAACAAGATCTCACTATCAACTGCTCACTTTTCTTCAACCACTCTCCCATTAAATAGTCTAGCAACTGCTATGAGACAACTCTCAAAGAGGCTAAAGAAAATATTAAATAGGCTTAAAATTCAAAACCGCATAATTGTCAGTGATGGTCAAAAAATTGTCGATGTTTTTCTCAAAATCGTCGACATTTTTCCTACACTAGAAAATTTTTTGAGGTTCAAATTTGTTGGATTAATCTTTGAATGGTAATTAGTTAAAGTTCAAACATTATTGGATTCAAATCCATTGAGGTTCAAATATAAAATCGTTTGCTTTTTGACAAAAAAAACATCAAAGGATTTCCCAATCTATTGATACAACATTTTGAGCATTCCACCTTTCAACCTATTTACATCAATGCAATAGTATTTATATCAATCCATTCCATATCATTTACATCAATCCATTCCACAATCATGTAAACTATTCAATCAACCTTTGAATTCCCACTTTGAAATTCAATTAACTATCTTTCCTTCAACTTGTTACTTGCAATAAAGACTTATCAATCCTTGTGTTGGATTGAAACATTCTACAAGAAACCCTGCAATTGTTAGTTTAGTAATATTATCTTTTCAAATACCAAGCAACATCAAGTCAACCTGGTTTGTTCATCATCAAAATAGGAAATAGAAGTCAAATAATTCTCCCCCTTTTTGATGATGACAAGACCAAAAATGGATTAACTTAAAAATGATGTTCCTCCCCATGCCAAAGTGCTTCTTCTCCCCCTTTTCTCAAAAACAAAAAGAAGTAAATACAAAAATGCACAAGAAAGAAATGAAAGCAATATGCATAATAAATAGGAAAGGATAAAGTCATAAGTGTGTGAATTTAATTTGTATTCCAAGGAGTCAAGTAAGAATAAACTTATAAGTGTGATAAAGAGGAGACATGTTTAAGTTGTCAACGGATGCTTAAAACTAGAGATAAAGTTTTTCTTCGAAGATCATCTTTAGGTCTAAGTGATCAAAAAAGGACCAGGAGTGGAAGATGCCTAAATTTGCTCTTGAATGTATGCTTGCAAGTTAGCTTTGAGTGAAGACTAGCTGCTAGAAGTGCTTACAAGGTAAAGACATCAAGCATAAAAGAAGTAGAATTAGTTATTGTGACATGAGGGGCTGAAGAAGGAATGAGAATGGTAGTAGTGTGAGCAGGAATAGAAGTAGTTGGAGGGTGTTGAGTTTCAGACACAGTAGTTGTTGAGTCACATCCAGCTTGAGGATCTTTCCAATCCTTTCTATGAAAACCCTCCTCCTCTTCTAGATCTATCCCTTTCCCAGAACATCTTCAAATAATTCATCTTCTCCATCATTATCTCCTTTAAATTCCTCCTCATGAACTTCTTTTTGAGCCTAATTTTCTCTAATTTGAATTCCTTCCACATTATCTTCAGGGATTTCTAAAATGAAGTTTTGTCTATAGAAACATATGAAGGTTTCATAATTTTAGCAAAATCTTCTATAGTGAAATTTATCTCTTTGCCTCTAAGATAAGTTGAGAAGGTATACTCTCCATCTTCTCCTTCTTCCTCTCGAAGATAGAAATAAAATAATTTGACAAGTTCATCATAAATCATCAACTTTTCTTCCAAAACTTCAAAGATTCTAAAGTTTCTCAACCATTTTATGAATCAAAATCCTTCTTTCTCAAAGAAACTATAGTCTAAGAACTTACCTCTGGTGTAGTTCTTTTTAGCAAACTTTTGATAGAACTCAACCTTGTCCTTCTTTGATTTGAAATTTCTGAGGGTTGAGTCTACTGGAGTTGATTTCTTAGGAAAAGTGGTGTTTTTCTATTGTTGAGGAGTGGGGACCTTTTTCCTATGAATGAATCTCCTTGGTGCAGGTATGGCTTTTTTTGGAGTTGCTTTGGATTTGGTGGGTAATGAAGAAGCTTTAGTTTTGGATGGAATACTTTTCCCATGTTTTGGTTTGGGAGAAGTATTTGTGGGAGATGGCGAAGTACTAACAAGAGTTTTAGGTTCAGGTTGCTAAATTGGGTCTTCGGATTTTTGTTGAGTTGGAACATGAACTTCATCAACATCTATAAGATCTTACTGAGAAGTTTGCCTTGCTGGAGTATCTGTGGGATCTTGAATGAAGATCTCGCTAGTTCTTCTTCTAGTTTTGGGAGGAGTAGATCTAGGAGTTGAGGAATAATTCAACTTGCTTATTCCCTTTTCCTCATAAGTGGCTGGTGTGCTATCATAGGCAACTAAATTTAGAACAATGCTCTAATTTCAATTTTTTATAGTAGCGTGAGTAAGGGTTGATCCCATGAGGAGTATCTAGTTTAGTTTTATGCAATATGAAGAATAATGGGGATTTTGAGTGTAATAAAAATAACATTATAAAAGAAATTTATTAGAGAAGAATCAAAACTCATAACTGATCATTGATGCAATTATAAATCAAATCATACTTTGAATATTTACCATTGGAATTATTTTTCCTATCTCTCCTTCAATATAGCTAATTATAAACAAATGATCCAATTAACCCTAACTACTATACAACCTCAAACACGCACTAGAGATCTAATCTAGTAGCAGGCTTAAGATTTGTAGAGATTGATGAAGCTAAACAACACAAACACACATGGTTGCATTCAATTTAGTTAAATATTCTTCCTAAGATTCAATAACTAAAACAGCAGCAAATTATCAAAACCTAGTTGCTTCATAGATTATAAGGATCAAATAAGTATGGATTTAATATCTAATCTAGCTGTAGATTGCAATAAATAATAAACTAGTAGATCTCCTAGCAATTAAGCATAACAATCATAATCATGAACAAAGAAGGACATTCAATACTCTAAGTATAAATTGAATAATTAAAACAAATTATATCTCACAGTATATAGATTCTGAGGCTTCTATCTCCTTAAACTAAGAATAAAAGTTTAGCTACGCAGGGCCATGAAATCACAAAGAAAATAAAATAAAAGAAAGAAGAGAGAAAATTCTTTGTCGAAAGTCGCCGAGAAGTCCTCTCCAAATCCTAGCAAAAGAACCCTTTAAAATCCTAGAAAACTGTTATTTAAAACAGAGACAAAATATGCAAAAATATGAAAAAATTTGGAAAATAAAAATTTTGATCAACCGCCGACACCACCTTGCTGTTCGGTGGGGTGGCGTTGATTATGAGTAGGTGTTGATAGTGCTAGTTTGTTGTCTACTAAATATGCATCCATTATTTTGACCATAACTTCCTCATTTCAACTCAGAATTGCATTATTCTTCTTGAATTGGTTACAAAATGTCAAAATATACTTTTATGTTGATCATATTTTCCAAATCATCCTATAATATGGAAAAATTGGTACACAATTAATACCATGTGTAATCTTTAGCTCCTTTTTGACATGTTTTAATACTTTCTCTGATCTATTATCCTTGATGTAGTCTTTATCTCTTAGAATTCCAAACATGAAAGTTGTAAAATATTTACTTGTATTTCTAGAGCATCTTTAATCATTTCAATCGGAGGTCTAATAAGAGATTTATAACCAAAATGTGGATTGATGATGAAGTTGTACAAAATTATCCAATTGCCTTCTTTTTTGCACTTAACAACTCCATTTGTTTTCTAGATCAAAATATAAAAATAATAAGTATATTTAGGAATCAAATAAGTATAAAATGCTAAGTATTAAGGTAATAAAATATGACATTTTGCATTCTCATCAAATTCCTCCACACATAACTCTTTCTCATCCTTGGGCAAAACTCAAATTCACTCTTTCCCAAAAGAACATCAAGGTTGCAATTATTATAAATAAAGAATAACCAAAATTCTTCAAAACTCATAATATATCATGAACAAATTATTTTTAAATAACCTACAATCATTCAGTAAGCATTCTCTCTTGAAGATGGATTAAACTAAATAAGTAGAACCCTCATGGAAATAAACACTCTACTCTCATGTGTTTGAAGGATATATGTTCCGCTCAAATTCATTCCAATGAAAATGATCTACTATAAGCTTGCATATCTTCTTGTTCTCCATCACTAGGATCACATGCATATCATGAATCAAAGGACTTTTTATCGGTTGTAATGGTTTTAGGGTAAAGGTGAGAAATATTTGGAAATATAGCTCAAAAGCCATTGAAATTAGTGAAGCACAAATAAATCAACTCAATCTCAAATATATAAGATATGTAAAGCTACTTGTTTAATCCAACATCTTTCACTTTTGAATATATGATGTATAAACATACCCTTCCCTTAGAATTTTAATATTTTCTTTTTCTTTTCTCTTTTTCTTTCACTTTGACATTTTTTTCTCTTTTTTTTCAATTTTAAGAATAACAACATGTTCTATTTCACCAATTATAGTCATTCCAAAAATTTTGACACCTTGACACTTTATTTCTTGTATACCTATACATAGCACAATGATGACCCATGCTCCACTAGCTCTATGTCTTAGGTAAAATTATTGATTTTTTGGGTTTTAAGCTTGTAACATAGTTTCACAATAAAAGTCTATAAAGTTCAAAGGGGCTCAACAAGAGGAAAAATTAATCACAAGGATAGGTATTTAGCTCATATAGCTCATAATAAAGAAGGCCTTAATCATGTTCATGCATGCATGTATCATTGTGATCTCAAAGAGAATCAAGGCAAGTTCCAGAGAAACAAATCCTTGGAAGAATATCTCTCATGAAAAAAAGGATGAGACTGATGTGAATGTGTCAGTCTAAAGGCTCAATATCTTACCAGCTTTTATCTATGAAATTTAGTCATCACCATTCTCAAGGAAAATAACTAAACCGAGCAATTGAAAATTGAAATATTACTTAATCAATCCTGTTGTGAATTTTTCAAGCTCAGATGAATCCTACTCATGACATCCTCAACCTCAAATCATAGGAAACCACCAAAAAAAGGCAAAACTAACCCTCTCTCAATTTTTTTTTCAAAAATAAAAGCAAAGATAAAAACAAAAACATAACCTAAACCTAAACCTAAATCTCCTCCCCTACACTTAAAACTTATATTGTCCCCAATGTAAGGTCAAATGCAAAGATGATGCGAAAATAACCATAATATAAATACAAAAATAAGAAAGAAATAAGAAAAAGAAACACAAACTCTCCTTGGGTTGCCTCCCAAGTAGTGCTTTTGTTTATTGTCATTGGCTCAACTCACTACATCTTTCTTCAATTAGGAGCAATTACAAACTAGAAATAATGAAGCATGCATGTAGATGGGTCAATTCCTTTAATATCTTTCATTATTCAACCAATGGCCCTCTTATGCTTCTTAAGAACTTGCACAAGTTTCTCTTCTTGCAATGTACCAAGTGTATTGGAGATGATCACTAGTAAGGTTCCTCCATCTCCAAGGAACAGATACTTGAGGTGAGTGGTAAGAGGCTTTAAATATAGAGTTGATGCTTGTAAAATAGATGGTGAAAGGCTCTTGTTAGAAACTGATAACTCAATGTAAGGATCATTACCTGATTTTCATAACTTCGGAAAGTCATCCAATGCTACAATAGTTTCTTGCAAATCAATACTCAAAGGTAACACATTATTCTCCTTCTCGAGATGTTTACTAATAGAAACTTCCAATTCATCTTTTCCATCAAGTTCAAAAACTTCCTATACACAAGAATCAATCACATCAATAGAGAAAATAGGATCATCATCACCAGGATATTTTGTGGTATCGTAAATGTTAGACTTACAATTTCACCATCAAATTCCATGGTGAGTGTGCCACGATGAACATCTATCTTAGTCTTGGATGTCTTTTGTAAGGGTCTTCAAACTAAAAAGGTAGTAGTGTGATTACCATTCTCCATATCTAGCACATAGAAATCAGTAGGAAAAAGCAATTCATTGACTTGCACAAGAACATTCTCAACTACACCTTTTGGATAGGCATTTGATCTATCAACCAATTGAATCACAACACCAGTCTTATTCAAAGTTCCAAGTTTCAAAGAAGCATACAAAGAATATGGCATAACATTAATGGAAGCTCCAAAATTTAACATGGCCTTTCCAAGTCTAGTATTACTTATCATGTAAGGGATAGTAAACATATCTAGATCTTTGCATTTTATAGGAAATTTTCTTTGAATGATTGCAGAAACATTCTCCCCTACTCTCACTTTCTCAAATTCTTTAAGTTTCTATTTTCTCTTTGTTGTACACAATTCTTTCAAGAATTTAGCATAATAAGGTACTTTTTTAATGGCATCAAAAAGTGGAATATTTACCTCACATTTACAAAAAGTCTCATAGAAATCTTTATAGTTCTTAATTTTGTGAGATTGTCTAAAACCTGAGGAAAATGAGGTACTTGTTTATATTCAGAAAGAGGTGGAAACTTATGTTGAGTTACTTTATTATACTTAAGAAGGTTATTATCTGCCACAACATCTTTCTCCTTTGCTTTCTCCATTAGTGTAGAGTTTGCTTTTGTTGGAATCTTAACCTCCTTACCACTTCTCAAAACAATTGCACTGACATTCTCTCTTGAGTTAGCCACCATATGAGATGGCAATTTTCCTGAAATTTGTGTCTCCAGCTGATTGATTGTGCTTGTCATCTGACTCATTTGATTCTCCAAACTCTGAATGGTAGCCTTCGTTTCCTGTTGAAATTGCAAAGTGTTAGAGGCAAGAGACTTAAAAATATCTTCTAAAGACATACCAGAGTTAGAAGTTTGTCCTTGTGGTTATCTAGGTAGGTATGGCTACTGATACTGTTGAAAATTTTGGCCATTTTGAGCAAGAGCTTGATTTACTTGTGGGTTCCCATATCTGAAATTGGGATGATCCCTCTATCTTGGGTTGTATATGTTCAAATAGGGATCAAAATTCCTTTGTAGTTGTCCAGAAAAACCACCCATTGCGTTCACCTGCTCAGTAGGTTTTCCTTGAAGAGTTGGACACGTATCAGTTAGATGCCTTACCACGAAACAAATTTCACAAGCCTTGCTATCTACATATTTCCTAAAGCCAATTGATGAACAAGAGAAGTTAGACCTACAATTTGTTATTCAAGGGAGGAAACACTTACCTCATTAATAGGCTTGGATAGAGAATCAAGCCTATTGCCAAATTATTGTGAGTTGGCTGCTATGTTTGCAATCAAATTCCTTGTAGCTTCAGGAGTTTTATCCACTAAAGTTCCTCCGCTAGTAGCATCAATCATGCTCCTTTTAGTGGGTAGAAGACCCTCATAGAATTCTGGATGAGTAACTGCTCATTGATTTGATGATGGGGGCAGCATGCATATAATTTTTTAAAATGCTCTTAATATTCATATAGGGATTCTCCACTATGCAGTCTCACACCACAATTTTCCTTCCTAATGTTGGCCACCCTTGAAACTAGGAAATATTTCTCCAAAAATAACATCTTCATCTTATTCCATGTTGTGATGCTCCCAGAGAGTAGGTAATAAAGCTAATCCTTAGCTAGATCTTTGAAAGAGAATGCAAAGGCTCTTAGTTTGATTTGCACTTTAATCACCTCTGTTGGTTTCATATTTGTGCACACCACATGGATATCCTTTAGATGCTTCTGAGGTTCTTCACCTGCAAGACCATGGAAAGTGAGTAAGATGAATTAATCCAGATTTTAATTCGAATTTAAGAGTAGCATCTAAAGTAGGAAACATTATGCATAAGGGTTGTCGATCCAAATTAGGTGTGTCAAACTCTTTCAAAGTTTGATTTTCAGCCATAACTTCCTCCTTTTCTGACTTCCTTTGAGCTTCACTCCTTAACCTCTACAAAGTTCTTTCAATTTCTTGTTCATATTGCAAATCACCTTGATCAGAAGATTGAGTAACTGTCATAAATAATTAAGGAGAATCTAATGAATCCTAAAAAAAATAAAAATTACAAAATTACAAAAGCATAAAAATCAACTAGAATGCCTCCCCGACAACTGCACCAAAAATTTGGTGTGCTGTCATAGACAATCAAATTTAAAACTTTGCTCCAATTTCAAATTTCTATAGTAGTGTGAGTAAGGGCCAATCCCACGAGGAGTATCTAGCTTCGTTTTATGCAATGTGAAGAAGAATGGGGATTTTGAGTATAATAAAAACAACATTATAAAAGAAATCTATCAGAGAAGAAAACCTTGTTTAAAGTCAACATCCACCATCAAAACTCATAATTGATCATTGATGCAATTATAAATCAAATCATACTTTGAATATTTACCATTGGAATTATTTTTCCTATCTCTCCTTCAACATAGCTAATTATAAACACATGATCCAATTAACAACCCTCGATTGAGTGTTATCTAAGATGGTGATAGTAATGCCCTCGATTAAGGTGACACGTTGGTCAAAGCTAGATGGATGCTTGGCACATTTTGCAGCTTTATAGGCTACTTAAGCCTGACTTTATTAAAGCTCGTAGACTGACTAGTTTAACTATTTTCTAGATTGATGGTAATGATGCCCCCATTTAGGATGACATGTTAACTAATGCAGGGTAGACACTGCGCATTTTGTAGCTTTATGGGCTACTGTATCTAGCTAAGTTTGACTTTATCAAGGCTTATTGATTACCTAACTAGAATGGAGACATCTTGATGTCCTTATGCTCTACTTTGTCAAAGCTTGTTCATGCAAATGTTATTATGGCTTTCAAAGAAGAGATTGACATTGGAGTAGGTGGCACTATAGAGGCATTATTTGAAGATGATGCCCTTGACATGAGTGGCAATGATGCTAGTATCTTGCTTGTGTAGACTCCATCACCTATTTTCTCTTTTTTGTAACCTTGATTGGAAGACCTCCCTATTGTAATGATATTTTAGTTTTTCTTTTGTCAATCTTCTTTTTGAAATAGTGAATTTCAACTTCATCTCAATAGCTCACTTTAGGATTGTATATCAATTGAGACAAGAGATACCTTCGATGAGCATGAAGCTTGTTATCCTCCATATTGCATCTTAGCAAATGTCCTATCATGGTAGGAAACCTATTTTGTTTTTTTATTATACTCAACGAATGCATTACAACTTGAATAAGTTTCCATTCTTTGAAACCATATTCCTTATTTTTTTATTTTTCCAATACATTATAGCTTGAATATTGTGGCATTTAAAGGAGAATTGTGACTTATTGTAGGATTTTTCTATATGCCTTCTATGGCATGTCTCCCCTTGAAAATTGATCTGCTATGGAAATCATTTCACTACCACCTAGAATACTGCTCCTTACCTAATTGAGCTTAACTTGTATCATTTTAAACATGATTTTGAATAATGTCACCGGCCCCATGCCATTTATTATAGTATAAGGGGAGAATCTTATTGTCATTTTTATTAATGTTAGATGTTTTTCCTTCCAATCTCAATAAGTGCCCAACATTTTAATGAGGTTGTGAGTTGTCTCTATTGGCTTGCTCCTCTTGACAATCTCATATAGTGTCAAGAGTCACATGTTGGTGCAAGGATAATAAGAGTACCTATTTTGCTTGGGTTGAACTTGTGGTCTGTTGGCAATTCTTGATGATTAAAAGAGTGAGTTTATGATATGTTAATAGTTTATGTAGGTTTTGACTTGGGTGGCTATATAATTGGGTAAACTAAGTAGTTTATAAGTGGATGCCTTGATAGATTGGGGGGTTATAGCAAAACTTAGTCATTAGAAATCTCAAGATTTTGTTTTTGACTAGCTTATGGATTGGGGAACTTCAAATGCAAGCTATTGTCTTTGGCGAGTGATAAGTGAATTTTATTCACTTATGTTTCTTATTATTAAGCTTGTTTAATTGTTTATTCTTAAGAATTTTAGATATTTTTCATATGGTTTTCTTGGTTTTATAGGTGCTATGGATTGAGGAAGAAATGGAGCAAGGAAGAAGAACCAAAAGTGGATATACAATCTGGAGCCGCTGCGCCAAACTTGACTAGGACCACTATGTGTAGGCGGAATTTTTGGTGCCATGGTGCCGACGTTTGTCTAGATTTTTAGCTCCCTCTTGTGTTGGGTTTTTAAGGTAGTGTGAAGGGATTTTTAAAGGAAGATTCTTGGCTGGGTTTTTGAGGTTTTTGGAAAGGATTTCAAGGTTCTTTTGGAGGGCTTTTGAAGAGAAGAAGATTGAGATTTTGAAGACCAAGAGCAAGAACAAATTCAAAGATTGGAAGTCAAGCAAAAAAAAAGGGAATATGTTAGTTTTCTTTATCTCAACTACTTTCTTTCTTTGTATCTTGGATTTTTGGGGATTTGAACTATGACAATGTTAAACATCTATTTATTTGATCTATGCTATATCATGTCTAGCTAATTTCCCTCTTTCTAGAGGGAAGATGGAGTTTATATGAAATTCATGGAGTAATCAATAATTTACTTAATTGACATTGCAATTTAGTTTATTTGTGATGTTTGGTGTTTAATGCTTTCAATTGACTACCTATCTATTAGATGATCATGTATTTAAGTTTTGACACTCAAGAGAGGTAACCTCGATTAGGATCTAGGCATCACAACATAAATTCATAGGCGACTGAGGAGAGCTTCAAGGTTTTATGAAATCATTCTAAAGAACACTAGATATTAATACATTCCTAATATTCTAATTTTTATAGGAATATCAAAATTAAAATGTTAGGAATAAATACTCGGCTTGGCACTTGGAAGAGGGGGTCAAGTGAATTGCGATTCTCGATTTATAAACCAATGCAATGATCAATCAGTCATGAGTTGAAAACACCATGAATAAAGCATAACTGAAATCAAACCTCTAGAATCTTCACACTTTGATTTATCTATCCTAGCCTATCCATTTTATTTTTTATTCAATTATTCATTTCTCGGTCTATTCAAAGTAAAGCTAGTGATAAATTAAAATACACAATCCTTATAGATATGAAAACCCTCTCATCACTACATTACAAAACTTCACATCATACACTTATGGTATATTTTGTAGCAAACAAGTTTTTGGTGTCGTTGTTGAGGATTGACATTATTTTGATTATTTATTAATACTGTAGAAAGATAATCCTAGCTTTAATTTGGATGTTTGTTTTCTTTTATTGTATTTATAGTTCATTTTCTTTTATTGTAATTGATTTAAATTCTTCAACTCTCGTAGTAGTGTATGAAAAATTATAGAAATTCTTATCTAACTCCTTTTGATCCAAAAATAGAGAGAACACCATGAGAAATCTGAAGAGGAAAGTGAGCCGCATCAAGTACATTGGCCGAACCAGAGCAAAATGAGTAGCCAAATCTGAATCAGCAGGCAAATCAGAACCAACAAAGACCCATAAGAGATTACTTCTAATTGATGGTGAATGAAAACTATTCTACCATCACCCATCTAGTGAAAAATGCTAATAATTTTGAGTTGAAACTGGCATTAATCAACATGGTGCAGAAAACCAGTTTAGGGGATCACAATTGAAGACCCTAACATTCATCTAGCTATGTTTCGAGAAATCAGAGACATAGTGAAGATGCAATAAGTACTAGATGATGCCATCTGATTGAGGCTTTTCCCATTCTCACTTAGAGATAAGGTGAGAGGTAGGTTGTAAAGTTTACAACTAGGAAGCATCATGACATGGTACGAGATGATGGAGAAATTTCTAGCAAAGTTCCTCCCTTCGACCAAGACAGCTCAGCTTTGAAGTGAAATAGGTCAATTCAGATAATTGGACTTCGAACCATTCTACAAGTGTTGGAAGAGGTTCATAGATTTGCTAAGAAGATGTTCGCAACATGATTTCCTGGATTGGCTATAGATCTAGCTTTTCTATAATGGATTGAACGAATAAAAAAGAACCATAGTTGACACTACATCTAGAGGCACACTGATGGCCAAGACTACAGCTGATGCATACCAATTATTGGAAGACATGACTTCTAATACATTTTAGTGGACGAATGAGAGAAACATGGTGAGGAAGGTGGTAGGTTGTCTTGTGGTGGACCCGATTACAGCCCTAACTGTGCAGATGTCCTCTTTGATGCATCGATTGGCTATTGCCAATTCTGCATCCAAGGTAGTATCTATTGTAGGAGAGTCATCTTCTTCTTCTATTCTAATTGAGACATATACCGCTACTGATACAAGCAAAGAAGAAGTACAGTACATAACAACAAGGGTTGCAGTAACTTCCAACGGAACAACATGCAGAACCAATACTATCCTAGAAATTGGAGGAATCAGGATAATCTTCCTTACGACAATCCAAGGAATATAATGAACCATCCTTTTGGGTTTCAAACTCCACACCAATCTCAACCACTAGAGCAGAAGTAGCCATTTCTTGAAGACCACATGAGCACTTTTTTGAAGGAGAGTCAAGCAAGGTTCTCTAGCAATGAAGTGAGACTTGATAACATTGAAATAACAATGGGCAACATTAATGCTTCTATCAAGTCTTTGGAGATGCAGATTGCAAGCTAGTCTAATAGCTCAAATAGGGGTAATTTTCTGAGCAACACAAAGAAGAACCCAAGGGAGTACTGTAATGTTATAACTCTTAAGAGCAGAAGAGAACTTGAACCACCAAAGATGTAAGGAAAGCCACAACCCTTCTCAAAGGTAGAAAGCCAAGGTGTGGTTGAAGGAGACAAAGAGGAAGAAGCAAAGAAGTAGGAGGAACATGAAAGGGAAGATTACAGGCCAGGGAGGATCACATTTCCTAACAATCCTCCTATCTTCAAACCCAAACTCCCTTGTTCTCAATGATTCCAAAAAAAGATGATAGATGAGCAATTTGGCAATTTTCTAAAAATTTTCAAAAAGATTCATATCAATATTCTGTTTATAGAGGCTTTTGAGTAGATGCCTAAATACACCAAATTGATAAAAAAGATCATGTCCAAGAAGTGAAAGTTGGAGAAAAATGAGATGATAAAGCTGATAGAGGAATGTAGTGCTATTCTGCATAGGAAGCTCCCTCAGAAATTGAAGGGTCTAGGGATTTTACCTTACCTTGCACCATTGGAAATTCATCACTTCATAAGGCCATATGTTATTTAGGTGCATCAATTTACTTCATGCTGCCTTTGTTAATTTTTAGGAAACTTGGACTGGGAGAGGTAAAGCCCACAACCATCACCCTACAACTAACAGATAGGTCTTTGACCTATTCTTGGGGAGTTATTGAAGATGTGCTGGTCAAAGTGGAGGATTTTGTAATACTAGACATGGAGGAAGATAACAAAGTGCCTCTGATATTTGGAAGGCCATTTCTAGCAACTGGAAGGGCTTTAATTGATTTATAATGTGGTGAGTTAATCTTGCAAGTTAATGACAATGAGGTAAGATTCAACATTTACCACTCTTTAAACTGTTTAGTTGAAAAGAATACCTACAAACTTTGAGGTTCGAAATGAATGTGTAACTCATGCTGTAACTGATGAATGTATTTAGGACTTGTTGGGAACCTATATTGCAGTTTCTGTCAGTTAGGACATAACAAGTTCAAGTGAAGATATGGAGCATGCCATGTTGCTAGATACATCTTCAAAAGGAAAAGTTTGGAAATACTTGAAGAAAAATCATTAGTAGAAGAACTAAAAGATGCACTAGAACTTAAGCAATCGTCCACATCTCTAAGAAATGCATTTTTCAGTGATGACTTATTCCTACTGGTGATTAGTTCTTTTTCATTTTTAGGTGAAGAGGATGATGAGTCAATTCAAATCCATGACTAAGAAATGAAATATAAAACCTTCAATGGGAATGAACCATACTTTCGGATGGAGGTGGTGGATGGAATTGCCAAAAAGTTCTCAAAAGAGTATGTAGATAGTGCTGAAGCAATTAAGCATACTTATTAACTAGGTATATAAGGAAAATTCCACCAATCAGTATACAGATTCAAAGAACCAGAATAGCAAAAAGAAAAAATCAACCTCAAAGATGCTGAGTGAAGAAGGAAACAGTCAAGCTCTCATTCCTTCTCTCTTAGGATTTTTAGTCTTTTTGGTTTTGTTTTTATTTATCATTTTGCTTAGTTAATTTTTGGCTTTCTTGATTCTAGGTGATCCATTCAAAAAGTTATACACATAAACAAAAGTAACCTTCATTCACCATCAAGGAACCTAATCCCTAAGCTTATGCATCTGAGGAGTCAGAGGATTAAGAAGACAATTAAAGACATTTTCATCAGGGAAGTCCTTGTTTTTCTTGTTCTATTTTGCACATTGAGGACAATGTTAGTTTTAAGTTTGGGGGGAGAGAAAAAAAATTATTTAGCATTGATCAGGGTTATTATAAGAGACCAATGATATGAAGAGGAAGTATAACAATGGCTTCGGAAGAAAATGAAGAATGTCAATAATGTCTATGAACTTGATCTAAATACTTGTCTAATTTTCCTTAGATTCCTTACACATTTAATCACATAGCCATTTCTTTTTGAATTCATCAAGTACTTAGAAACAATTTAGGTGTAGTTCAGTTAAATTCTAGAATTCATTGCAATTATTGTTTGAGACAAAGATTAGATGACATAAATGAAAAGAATGAATAAGAACTCATCATGTAATTAAGGGGAGCACATCTCCATGAATAAGAAAGAAAATAAATTTGGGGGTGTGATAATAATAAAGATAAAAAGTTACAGGGATCACATTCCAAGAATATAAAAGAAGATAAATATAAGAAATGTGATGGTAATAGAGCCCACAAAAAGGGAAATAAAAAAAATAAAGAAGTAAACAAAGAAAGGAAAACATCACATGCACATCTAATGTAGTCTCTCTTTCTTAATCAATGAATTTGCAAGGTTTACATTGAACATGTATTGCCTGGTTGCATGAATGAATATGAGTATGAAGAATTAGATTGAGATAGTTATGACTATTGCACATGCACTTGGAATCTAATGTAGAAAGGACAATACTTAGGTTAAATTCTAGACATGTATGATAACCTAAAATCTTCTTCTTGGCAGTGTTAATTTGTATTGAGGTTTTTGAATGATGAACCTGATGATGTGTCTTGTGTTCTTTTAAGAGTTTATTCTTTTATTTTACTTAAAAATGAGCAAATGAGTAAGTTTGGGGGCATTATATAAGTGAATTTTATTGATTATGTTTCATATTATTCAAGCTTGCTTAATTGTTTGTTCTTGAGAATTTTAAATATTTTTTCTATTATTTTATTGGTTTTTATAGGTGCTATAGATGGAGGAAGAAATGGAGCAACGAAGAAGCAACAAAAGTTGCCAGCAGGTTGGCACCGTGGTGCCCAACTCTACCACCACTTTGTGCAGGCAGAATTTTTGGCACCATGGCACCCAATCTCGGACCATGGCACCAGCATCGGTCCAAATTTTCAGCTTCCTCTTATGTTGTGCTTTTAAGGCAGTGCAAAGGGATTTTTAAAGGAGGATTCTTGGCTGGGATTTTGAGGTTTTTGGCTAGGGTTTTAAGGTTCTTTCAGAGGGCTTTTGAAGAGAAGAAGATTGGGATTTTGAAGATCAAGAGCAAGAACAAATTCAAAGATTGGAAGTCAAGCAAAAAAGGGAAAGATCTTAGTTTTCTTTATCTTAATTGCTTTCTTTCTTTATATCTTGGATTTTATTTTGGGGATTCAAATTATGAAAATGTTAAACATCTATTTGTATGATCTATGGTATATTATGTCTAATTAATTCCCCTTTTTCTAGAGGGAAGATAGAGTTCATGTGAAATTCATGGAGTAATCAATGATTTGCTTGATGACATTGCAATTTGGTTTATTTATGATTTTTGGTGTTTAATGTCAGTATTATTATATATGATTTTGATGATAACAAAACTTATATTAAAGAAAAGAAACTTGTATGCTTAAATCTCTATCAATCATATGCATGATTATGAATTGATAATAATTGATTAACATAAACATTTAATCATGAATGTTTAATTAAACAAGCATACAATCTTCACTTTATGGTGTGCACATTATAAATTAATCTTTACTGCATAAATTACTGAATGATATTAAGCACCATAATCAATTAAGCTTTCATATTATGCATTCAATGGAAATGTATATTATCCTTGCTTTACAATATACTACAATCACATGAGGATAAAATACATTCTAATATTATATATATAAGCTAACAACGTAGTAAGTGTAGAAAAGTTTAAATGTAGGATAATAATTATTTGTAACAAATTGCCACAAGTATCTGATATGTTCCAAAACATTTGAACTGATGAAGAACGTGGAAGAAGAAAAAGAAAAAGAAAGCTGAAGATAAGCAAGGTTGCAATTGTCTAAAAGAAGCTTTCACGAACAAAAGCAATGGGAAACAAACATAGCTTCAAAGATGTGCTACAATGAGTTTGCATTATCTGTCAACCTCAATGAGAAAATGTCAACAGACAAATGCAAAATAAGAAATTAAAGAAGAAGCCATGATCGGAGAGCTTAAATTGTGCTTCGAGAAATTTGACCACTTATGCTTGATCTAATCAAAATCTGTCCAAGACAAAGTGCAAGGATAAAGAAGCAACTTAATGGCTTGGCAAACAAATGAAGAAAGACAAAGAAATTACTGCCCAGACAACTATACACAAAGTAAGAAGATTGGATTAGTCTGAGGATAAAATAGCAATATGAATATAGAAGGGAGTGCAACTTCAGCCGAGCTAAGACAGATAAATCAAGATTGAAGAACCAATAAAGTTGCTAAAACAAACCCCTTTTGTTGCTCGAAGTGTGTAGAACAGTTGAAGAACTTCACTTCATTTGTAGATCAAAAGTTTTTTTGCTACTCACGATAGACAAAATATTAGCTAAATAAGAAGATGAAGTAGAAGCCACACATTGAGCATAAACGAAGCTGAACAGACAAAAAGGTGCTTGGATCGAAATGGGCTTCAACAAACAAAGTCACGGTTGTCTATAACTTACAATAGACAAATACGATGTGCAAAGTACAAAACAGAACATAATTCATCTATCGCTTACACTAGACAAATACTACACTTTGTTTATTCGAGCAAGTTAAAGTTGTCTTCATCTAGCACTTTCAACAGACAACAAGGAACAAAAGAAGAAAATTACACTTCATCTGTTAGTACAAGATTGAGCAAACTTCGTTTGTCACCTCCAATAGATGATGAAAAACAAATTAAGCACATCCCACTTTGTTAGTTCGTATAGATTGTTAATCGATCAGTCTATCTTCATCAACACCATCTAGAGATGATCTGTTATCTATAACAGATAAAGCACATTCACAAAGGATCGATCAGTAAACAAATCTTCTAGAGGAATTAAGGCAGACAAGGAAGAGTTTGTCTCTCAGTCAGTTCGATTTCATCTGTGCCATTCAAAGTTCATCTGGTACTTACAACAAACAAATCATTCTTATGGAAGTTCAACTAACAGACAAACCTATGAAGAATTTGTTTACAACTACTGGTAGATAAATATAAATAGAGAGAGATCATAACTTGTCAGAGGACAACTCAATTTATGTGACTAGCATATAAATGACATCTGCACTCATCCTATCATTATGCAGACTTATACCAGTCACTATTTCTAGCAATAAGCGGCATTGCAAGTTTTTCAAAGCTATGACGAATCAAATGAGGAACACCTTTTAACACAACTCATCCTCCTCTCTGAATGGAGATGTAGTAGCTCAAGACAAATCAGAAAGACCTAGACTTCAACGGCAGAAAACCCAAACGGTCTTATTTATTCAATATTGCTCTCGTTACTACATTCAGTAGAACCCATCTTCTCCAATGATCAAAAGTATGAAAAATCTATTTAAGGAGAAAAGGTGGGATGATTCAAAGGTGTTGAAGGAACCCATTTCAAATAAGTCTTATCTTATCCTTCCACCCATGGCCAAGAGCTGAAACTGTCATCTATCCTTCATGAGCTTCCATTTGCTTATCTTTATGGCCATTATCTTCACATTGTGGGAAGATCTTTTGTATTACATAGAGCTGAGAGAGAGAGAGATCATATGTTACCCTGTGCTTCATTGTAACACTTTGTAAATTATTAATTTCCTGGTAAACTTAAAAATAAAGAGTTATTGGTGAACTCTAGAAAACTAATAAGTTTGCTGGTGATCTTTGAAACCAGTGAGTTTGGGGTGAGCTCGTGAAAACCACATTGTAATGAGTTCATAATGAGCTCTGGAAAACCATATTGTAATGAGTTGGTAGTGAACTTGGGAAAACTACCAAGTTAGCCTATGATCTTTGAAATGGGTGAGTTTCCTGGTGAGCTTGTAAAATCAGAAGAGTGTCGAGGACACTAGTTTACACCCCCTAGAGCTGAAATCTAGAAAAGTATCGAGGACACTTGTTTATGCCCCCTAGAGCTGGAATCTAGAAAAGTGTTAGGGACACTTGTGTATTCCATTATACAGGGTATAGTGGAACCCAAGGCACAATGAGTTGGTGTCCTTGGAAGAGTGGATGTAGGAACAGGGTCCTAACTAATATAAAAATCATCTTGTCTATGTCTGTGTGTGTTTGCTTTATTTCTCTGCATTTTATTATTCTATTATTCAAATTATGTCACACCACACACAAGTATGAAAAGAGAGAAATGATCCAACAGGGGTTAAGCAATCAATTTTATTTATCCAATTCATCCATCACTTCTTAGGTTAAGCCATCCTATGGGACTCTACATTTAATGCTTTCAATTGATTAGCCATCTATTGGATGATCATGTATTTAGGGTTTGACACTCAGGAGAGGTAACCCTGATTAGGATCTAGTCATCATAACATAAATTCATAGGTGACTCAAGAGAGCTTATAGTCTTTATGAAATCATTCCAAAAAACAATCTTACTACATTCCTAATATTCTAATTTTTATAAGGATATCAAAATTAGAATGTTAGGAATAAATACTAGACCTGGCACTCAAGAGAGGGGGTCAAGTGAATTGGGATTTTCAATTTATAAACCAATGTAATGATCAATCAATCATGAGTTGAAAACACCATGAATAAAGCATAAATGAAATCAAGCCTCTAGAATCTTCACACATTGATTTATTCTATTCAAGCCTATCCATTTTATTTTTTATTCAATTATTCATTTCTTGGTTATCCAGATAAAGTTATAATTATTCAAATAAATAGCTAGTGATAAATTAAAATACACAATCCCTATAGATACGATAACCCTCTCATCACTACATTACAACACTTGACGTCGTACACTTGTGGTATATTTTTTAGCGAATTGCTAGTTTGTATGAATTGATATCTAGGCTGTTATGATGTCTATATGATTTTTATGGATTGTTAGTTTTGATAGGTTGTAGATAAGATGAGGACTTTGCAGATGGTATAGTTCTCTAAGATTATTTTCTTTTAACTTTAAAAGGAGAGGGAGAAACTAGAATTTATTGGAAGTGCCTCTAGTGGGAGAGCTAGATTTTGTTAGTAATAATGGCATGCACATCAATATTCTTTGATATGCTTAGATTCTCACTCTTTGCTTTTATTTTATGCTTATTTAACCCCCTAGTGAGGCCATGGAGCCATCATGCCTTCTTTGATTCCAGCTTCTACTTGGTCTTCATCTTGGAGAAGTTGAGTGAAATTAATATGAGAGTGAGATATGAGATAATTTGAAATTATTGGATACATTGACTTGAAAATGATAAAGATTTGCTCATTCAATGGAAGTGGATCCTTTATCTTTGTTACTTGAGCTCTCTAACTAGCTACATAATCTAAAAATGTTTCACCATTTTTTTTGCTTTAGTGTTTTAAGATCAGCTTTCTTGGGTACTGCATTGAGTTTATAAAGAAATTGGTCTATGAAAGCTAGAGAGAGGTTTTCCCATGTATTAATAAGTCTATAGTCTAGTGAGGTGTATCATTTTAAGGGATTATTCTTTAGATCATACAATGCATTATTTTTTGGACTATATTTGAAAATTTTGATCATAATGTCTTCACTCTTCATTAAGGTGTTGGTCCCTTTATTAGGCTCAATCCAAAAGACAAGGGGTGAATTGGGTTAATTAAAAAAATTACTTGAACCACAAATGATTTAACTTCCCTTGTATTTGTTAAGTCTAATCCGTCTACTAGGCTTGATTTTGATGATGAATATAATTAAATAACTAAGTTTTGATTATAAACAAATAAATGAGTGAAAAATTAAGATACTAATAGGTTACTTTCCAAGTGATGTAGCATTTATATATCAAAATAGATTAAGCAGGGTAACTGTAAGTAATAAACAACATTAATTATAAGCTCATCACATTAAGCCTTTAAAAAGAAGATAATTTAAAAAGAACACTCAAGTAAGAATCACTCAAAAGCAATTTAGAAATATTCAAAAGTACTTTAGAGATAAATCAAAATCCCTTCAGAGAC
The DNA here is from genome assembly GCA_036873735.1 of Pouteria campechiana. Taxonomy (NCBI): domain Eukaryota; kingdom Viridiplantae; phylum Streptophyta; class Magnoliopsida; order Ericales; family Sapotaceae; genus Pouteria; species Pouteria campechiana. The sequence goes on from JAYJMB010020568.1 coordinate 36,050, forward strand.
AAGGCATGAAGCTTAGAAGTTTAAAAGTATTTAAAACTATTTCAAAACCTCTTCACAAACAAGTCAGAACCTTTTTCAAAGACAAAGTGCAATTCTCAGAATTAACTCCAAAGCAGTCTCACACTTCAGAAGCAATCTAGAAGCATTCCTTAGTCTCCAGAAACACGTCAAAAGTAAAACACTCTACTAAGCTTCTGTACTTAGAAGCTCAAACTTTAGAAATACTTTCAAGGCTCAGAGATGCTTCAGAAGTCAAATAATCATGGTACAAAATAAGTTTAGAAGAAATATTTATACTTGAACCTTATCAGAAGAAATATGAAGTGTCAGCTTTGCAATCAGAAGTTTGTCAGAAGAACTTCAAAAATTCTTCCAAGTCTCAAAGAAGATCGATAATAGTGATATAGAAGATATAGAATAAGCTCAGAAGAAGTTTCTGAACTCAGAACATTATTATAAGATTTTCAAAAGTAATACGAAGGTGTCAAAGGTAACTTCAAAAAGAGTATTAGAGGCTGAATTCAACTTTCAAAAGATCTTCAGAAACCAAAATATGATCGTTGACCACATTTGAAACCTAGACTTAATTCAAAAATTTTGAAGAGGTTCTTCAGAAACTCTAATAAAATGCGGATCTAATAGTAACTAATAATAAGATAATGTTAGAATTGTTGAAAGGGTTATCTCGGAAGTTCTAAAGCCAAAAAACATGTAAAAGTTATACCAAATCTACCAAATGCTTCAAAAATTGTAAAAATTTGCAACAATTATAATCTCCTTCGCAACTTATAGAAAGATTATTAAAACAACACACAAAATAATAAAAAGAGAGAGAAAGAGAGAAATTTCAAACTCAAGCATTTACAAGAGCATTCAACATCTTGTACTATGAAATTTAATGTGAAATTTAAAATATTGTTCAGTTGTACTGGGAAATTTACTTCCTCTTATTTTAAGCACACTTCTCAAGTTATTGACCAAAATTTTTGAAAGTTCAATTCACCAACCCCCCCCCCCCTCTCCTCTTGAGCTACCATTTAGCAAGGGACCAACAAGTGGTATTAGAGTAGACTTCACTAGTAATTTTAAATTACCAGTATATTAAATTGTGAACAGATCCAAATGGCCAGTATTTACCAGTATATTAAATTTTGCATCTACTGAGGGACAATCCACTTCCAGACATCCTTTTTTTTATGTAACCAATTATGGGTATTGGAATATGAGGATGCAAAATTTTCTAACTATCACAGATTACTAGTTGTGGCTTACAGTAAAGAAGGTAAAGAATGTTACCAATATTGAAGATAAAATACCCCAGAAGATATTTAAGTAGTAGAATGTGATGCCAAGGTAAAGAATTGTCTCTAATATGCACTATCTTCTTCTGAGTTTGAAAAGATTTCTGCCTTTGATTCAGCTAAGAAAATCTAGGACAAACTTCAAGTATCATGCGAAGGTATAAATCAAGTAAAAGAAACCAAAATAAATCTTCTAGTACAGGAATATGAAGCCTTCTCCACAAAGGAGTCAAAAATCATTTCTAAAATATTTAGAAGATTTCAGAAAATCACCAATGGACTAAAGAACTTGGGAGAGAAATATGAAGAACCCAAGTTAGTAAAGAAGATCTTAAGATCTCTATCTAGATATTAGATACCTAAAGTAATTGCTATCCAGGAATCAAAAGATTTGGATAAAATTATAATGGAAGAACTCATGGGATCACTCATGACCCATGAAGTCTTAATGAAGCAAAAGGTACCAAATGAATTCAAAGGCAAGAAGACAATTGCTTTACAAGCTAATTCAGAGAATGAAGAATCTCTAGATGAAGCTTCAACCAGTAAAGATGATAAGGATATGGCAATTATAACCAGAAGATTCAGAAATCTGATTAGGAAGAAAAGATTTAGAAATATTTCTAAAAGCAATAACAAGAGCAAAGATAAGAAAAAGGAGGTTCCAATTTGTTCCATTTTCAGCAAGCCTGGGCATATGAAATTTAACTGCCCAGAACTAGATAAAAAGCAAAGAGATAAGAAGAAAAGATATAATTTTTACTTTGACAAAAAGAATCTCTCTAACAACATAAAATTTGAAAAGAAAAAGAAACCTATGGTTACATGGGAAATGCTGGAGAACATGATTCAAGAAATCTTGAGTGAAATAGAAGAAGAAAATTAGGCACGAATCAATTCGCTCAGCTCCAAAAAAGAAATCAGGAAGAACACCATATAGGAATAAGCTATTAAGTCTGACCCCTTTACCAAGCTTGATTTTAATGATGAATGAGATTAAAAAAATTAGTTTTGATAATGAACAAATAAATGAGTGAGTAATTAAAGTATTAACAAATTACTTTTCAAGTGTTGCAGTATTAATATCAAAATAGATTAAGGAAAGTAATAAAGGATTACTCAAATAAAGATTTAGAAACATTTCTAAAAGCAATAACAAGAGCAAAGATAAGAAAAAGGAGGTTCCAATTTGTTCCATTTTCAGCAAGCCTGGGCATATGAAATTTAACTGCCCAGAACTAGATAAAAAGCAAAGAGATAAGAAGAAAAGATATAATTTTTACTTTGACAAAAAGAATCTCTCTAACAACATAAAATTTGAAAAGAAAAAGAAACCTATGGTTACATGGGAAATGCTGGAGAACATGATTCAAGAAATCTTGAGTGAAATAGAAGAAGAAAATTAGGCACGAATCAATTCGCTCAGCTCCAAAAAAGAAATCAGGAAGAACACCATATAGGAATAAGCTATTAAGTCTGACCCCTTTACCAAGCTTGATTTTAATGATGAATGAGATTAAAAAAATTAGTTTTGATAATGAACAAATAAATGAGTGAGTAATTAAAGCATTAACAAATTACTTTTCAAGTGTTGCAGTATTAATATCAAAATAGATTAAGGAAAGTAATAAAGAATTACTCAAATAAAAAGCATTCAAAAGTCACTTCAAAACTTGCTTAGAGGCTTGACATGAAAAATCAGAAGTTCAGAAGAAATTAGAAGTCAATCAGAAGTAACATAGAAATGTCTTAGAAATAAAATGCGTAACTCAAAATCACTCAGAAGACACTCAAAAGCAAGTTAGAAGCAACACAACAACGTAGAGAAGCAAGTCAAAAGCAATACAACACTGCAACAAAGTATTTCAAAAGGACTATCTTATTATATAGAAGCAAAGCAGAACATTATCACACTGCATAGAAGTAATGTAGAAGTGTCATAATGTTGCTCGAAAATAATAAAGAATTTAATCATGCCACATATAAGCATCGCTGAACCCCATGGTATTACTCAGAAGTAATACAAAAAATATTTGGTCACATAGAACTAGGATAGAAGGAAATTTGATCACATAAAAGCAACCCAGAAGATAAGTCAAGTGATTAGAACCATATTAGAAGAATTTTTGGAGTAACAGAAGTAACACAGAAGCAAAACAGCATTATGCAAAAGTAATACAAAACCTATCATGGTACATAAAGTAGTGTAGAAATCATGCAGAATCAAGTTAGAAGAAATATCAGAGACAAGTTCAATTCAACATAATTAAATAGAGATATACAAAAGTAAAGACTAAGTTTCACAAGTGAACCAAAAGATACTCAAAAGTTCTTCAGAAGACTCAAAGATGATCATTGAAGAATAAGACAACAGACAAAAATTTTGAAGAGGATATTGTCAAAAATTTACTAACCACAAAAGTTCCACACCACAACTTCAGAAATTCTGTTGAAGTATAAATTGAAGCACAGAAGTTCTAGAGACACACTCAAAATTTTTGAACTTTGACTAGTTGCAAAAGTCATCACCAAACCTACCTAACTAGTTTGAAAATGGTGCCAAAGATTGTAATGGCTAAAATTTCAAATCCTATATAAAGAAGATTAAGAAGACATCAAAAATAACAGAGAGACTACACTAAAAATTATTTTGTTGATTAAGAGAAGAGCATTTACAACTTTCCATCATTCAACTCTAGCTACTACGTCACTACCAAAAGCATTCAGAATTCTCCACATTAGATCTACATCAACTTTAAAAAGAGTTTGAATAAGATCTTATTGCTTACTTTATTCTTTCAATTAAGCTTTAGCTTTCGTACATGTTAGCCTAAATAAGAGGCAATATTATTGTACATTCATTTTGAAAAACCAAGAGTTAGTTGGTAAGCTCTATAAAACCAACTATTTGTAAAAGTTCCTGGTTAGCTTTGAAAAACTAGTAAGTTAGTTGGTAAGCTTGTAAACCAACATATAAGAGTTTCTAATGAACTTGGAAAACCAGTAAGCTGTTGGTGAGCTTGTAAGACCAACAAGTGTTATAATAGAACCTAAGTTTATTAAAGAAGACTGACTTAGATAAGTAGAGTAGGAACTCAGAAAGAGCCAAACTGCTATAAAAATACTATGTATGTATTGTATGTTATTGTCTCTTTCATTTTAAAGCACATATAGTCATTTACTAGCCAAAAGTTTTTAGAAGCTCAATTCACAACCCCCACCCTCCCCTCCCTCTTGAGCTACCATTCAGTTAGGGACCAACAAGTGGTATCAGAGCAGGCTTCACTAGTTAATTTTCAAATACCATAATATTAACTTTTGAAGAGATTCAAATGGCCAGTATGTTATACAACACATCTGCTGAAGGGAAATTCACTTCCAGACCCCCACTTTTTGATGGAACCAATTATGGGTATTGGAAGATGAGAATATAGAACTTTTTAATTGTCATAGATTACTAGTTATGGCTCATAGTTAAGAATGGAAAGAATGTTACAAATACAAAAAATAAATATACACCTGAAGATATTCAAATAGTAGAACATGATGCTAAAGCAAAGAATTATCTCTACTATGCACTATCTTCATCTGAATTTGAAAAGATTTCTGCATGTGACTCAGCCAAAGAAATTTGGGATAAACTCCAGGTAGCACATGAAGGTATAAATCAAGTAACGGAAACTAAGATAAATATTCTAGTGCAGGAATATGAAGCTTTCTCCATGAAAGAATTAGAAACAATCTCTATTTATAAAATCACCAATGGATTGAAAAGCTTGAGAGAGAAATATGAAGAACCCATATTAGTTAAGAAAATATTAAGATCTCTACCTAGATTCTAGATGCCTAAAGTAACTTTTATATAGGAAGCAAAGGATCTAAGTCAAATAAAAGTAGAAGAACTCATGGGATCACTTATGACCCATGAAGTCTTAATGAAACAAAAGATTACAAATTAATTCAAAGCCAAGAAAATTGCTCTACAAGCTAAATCAGAAGATGAAGAATCTTTAGAAGAAGCCTTAACAAATGATGATGATGAGGAAATGACAATAATAACTAGAACATTCAAAAATATGATCAGAAAGAAGAAATTTGGAAACAACTTCAAAAGAGAGAGGAAAAGAAGAAGGAGATTCCAATATGTTACAACTACAATAAATTTTAACACATGAGATTTGATTGTCTAGAACCAAACAAAAGATAGGGAGACAAAAAGAAAAGGTATAATTCTTATTTTGATAAAAAGAATATTCTAACAATAGGAAATTTGAAAAGAAGAAGAAAGCGATGGCTGCATGGAAAATGTTGAAAAATGTGATGCAAGAAAGTTCAAGTACAACAGAAGAAGAAAATCAAGCTCAATTCAATTCACTCAACTCCAAAGCAAGAAATCAGGAGAAACATTTTACAGGAATAAGCTTCATGGCTATTCATGAAGATGAGGTAAATTCAAAAACTAAAACTTCTGATTTAAAAGAATTAC
>JAYJMB010020579.1:0-41826 GCA_036873735.1 Pouteria campechiana
GTGGTTAAACACCACAAATAAAAAATGTGTGATAGTATATAAACTTGAAACCCTACGGTTACACTTCATATGAGTCATAAGAAACCATTTAAATAATGAAAAATAGTAAACAGTTTCGAATGACTAGCAAATTGAATCTACTGCCTTTTAATTAAATGCATATTGATGAAATATTGAGGGTCACTTACAGGATGAGGCTTCTCATAAAAAGATAAAGGAGTGGAAACATTAATGGTTAACAGCAAATACCTTCGGTTGAGCATATGGTTAACCTGGGTCTTAAAGGCAGAAATAACCACCCCCATTTAAATAGGTCAACCTTTTAGATATATAGAATAGTCAATCTGTATTTTGAGCTTATAAACAAGAATGACAACTACACTCGTCAACCTGTTCAGCTGATTTGAGTATGAGATTTTGAGCTTACAAATAAGAATGGCAACTACACTGGTCAACCTGTTCAGCTGATTTGAGTATGAGATCTGAACTGCCTTGTATTTGCTCAAGCGTGGTGTACATTGAAATGGATTTGAATCTCATTGAATGGAAAATTTATTTTTCAAAGATTGATTTAATACGTACTCATTATAACAATTTTAATTATTATTATTATTTTATCTATTTTAATTATATTTTTTTATCTATTTTAATTTTATGACTATCATCATTTTTATATTATTTACTAATATATTTAATTATTATCTTCTATTTATTCTAATTTTATTCACCTTGTGATGATGTAATTCCTATGTTACTCAAATCAAATCCTTGAGGGAGACGTTATACGTGCAACCATCGAGTTTCTGCAAGTGGGAGCCGATGGATTTGATAATCCTGACCGCTGCTGTATGTGTTGCGGCCTATTGAGCTTGGATTGCTGCCATGAATATCTGCTTGACTTTAGGTCGTATGAGCATGTGTGGTCCAGGAATAGACAAGCAAAAAGAGATTTAGCAATATTCCACAAATCTGCAGAAGATAAAGGGGTGGGATCTGCAATCTTAAAATTCGCGTGGAGCCTACCATTGGCTACTAAAAGCATTGGAAAGCGCCGTCCACCTCCAAATGTACCAGCGATGAATGATTCGAGACTTCGAATGTTGTTAACATGAGTCACAAAGAATCTGATCAACATCACATAACGAGTAGTCATAATTTCACAGCACTTGCAAATCAAAATGGTGAGTATTCATTCAAACCCGAAAATTTGCGGGCATCTACCACCAGTCAATTGATTCAATTTTAGCTATAAAATGTATGTTTGAACTACTCTTTTAAAAAAAGTACATATTAAAATTTAACATCTTTTCTGTGGCATATATATGCAGGATTAATGCTTTTTTCTTCCTCAAAATATTTAATTTGAAATATAAGATAACGAACATACTCACGTCTACATATGTTTCGGATCTAGAGTTGGGTAAGGCTTTGACCAAACTCAGCGTGGATATTTTACCTAATTAAATCCAGCCCCATCAAGCTGAAGCTATCCATCAAAGCAAAATCATATAAGTTTTTATGATTGATGGCGCAGAATCTGAATAATAACATGCCATATACGCTGGTTTCAGCTGGCGTGTATTTGGCAAGAGGAAGAAATGGCGACAAAAATGCACCCTCATGTAAAGAGTAGATGGACGCAATATATATGTATATATATATACCCTATTTATAATCACAGTTTTCCTTATCAGTATTCATCTAAAATGGTTAGATATTTTATTTTTATTTACTTTATTTAATTATTAACTCTTATCCAATCACATCATTTTTGCTCCCTTTGTTTAGTTTTCCTTTTTTTACACTTTTTTTTTGGTCTCTTTTTCAGTTCATAGTTATGTCATACTCCAGGGACTACGGCTCTAGAATTCTACTCCGGATGTTAAAGAGATGCAAAGGAGATAGTGTTGCAGGTACCATGGCCTCTGGCTGTCCACTAAAAGGGAGGAGAAGCGACGTCTAGCCACTAACTTGCTGCCATCCCCTCAATTACCTCTGGAGGACACCGAATAAAGATCACCACAGAATAAAGATCACATTAAGATCTGCCCGTACACATACATGCACATCATCCCAAAACGCGTGCTGATGCACATCTTCTTCCCATTCACGTCCAAATGGGTGATGCACATTGCCTTTTACGGTGCGCATACGGCAAGCCATTGATGGACAAGGCCCACATCAACCATAGGGTCCACAGTTCGACAACCCGCGGGCCAGTTAACTAAGGTAGCCGACAGTTGTACCGTCCATCCAACGGACGATCCCATCGGTTTCAGTTTGGGACCATTGGTGGACCACCACAGGTTCACCCTCTTGGACGTCGCGAGTTATTGTAATTTGGTGGTCCTCAGGCTTACCATCTACTTCCGACGGTAGTGAGGCATATCATTGTGGGCAAACTGCTCTGCTGTGGTGCATACCAGAGCGTATGAGAAGATGTCGCTGGATCCTTCGTGCCTCGCTTTAGCGTAACAATGGCCATGATTTTTGGGCATTTGGGGGTGTTTGGCACCCTTGGGAAATAGTGGGTACTTTGAATCAAGGAAAGCTGACCCAACATAAATGGGGGTAGTGGGGCAAAAAACAGATGTTGGATTGGTACACCATGCCACTTCTACGCATTCATTGGCCTGGCCACCTTTGTGCTGCTGTTTCAAGGAAAACGTCAATTCTCTCTGACAAATAAGTGATGTTGTCTCACGTAAAAGAAGCAAAATCTAAAATTCAGAAGCAAACAGGCAGCAGGTTACACGGTATTTTGGTGCGCCACAGCTTCGATAAAGGGCTAGCGATTCAGCAAAAGATACATATCCAGCTTAGACCGTCAGGTGGAGAGCGTGTACCTTTTTTTCCCACTAAAGACAATTCAGATTCTGTCGGGTCAGACCGACCTCCATCGGTCATTTGACTTAGGGTTAATCAGCAACGAAGATCGAGAGATTTTTCTGTGAGGATTTTAGTGGTCCAAATCATTGTTGTTTCTGTCCGTAAAAGAGAATTGTAAAGTTGCATTTTGCAAATGCCTCAATGATTTGTTCAAAGTAAGGCTTCCCGACTCCATTGAAAGTGCGCACCCACATGAAATACCATGAAAATCAGAAGGTAGGGGGGCCTGCAGCAGCAAGATAGATTTCAAGTATAAAACAACTGAGAAAATAGAGATATCCCTAAATGCCTGTGAAAATGTGAGACGCTGTACCCTTGATTACTCTAAATTGGGAAGATAGCCGAAGTGGGATTAATTCCGATTCGTTGATAGAGATGGTGAATATACTTGTAGTGTCCGACTCGAGGGGCTGTTCATGAATTCAGTTGATTGAGGATGCATGCATTTGAAAAGGGGAATTACATATTTATTTTTATTCATTGGAGGATGCGGTTGAAAAGCGCTATTATACCAACTTCTTAATTTTTTTGACGTGACGTCCTTATTATTTTCAAAACTATTTTTTCTGGTTATTACCCACATGGCCAATAATTATTTTTTACTTTTATCATAAAAAAGTCTTTGTTGTTGATATCATTTCCAATCTCACTAACATTAGCATATATTTTAAATATAATTTTCTAATAGGCTCTTTATAATAATACTCTATCTAAATGTATACTTTATTTTTAATATTAAGATGCATGTGCTGAAAAGATATATATATATATATGTAGTTGTGATGTTTTCTCCATGGTAAAAACTAAGGATATGTTTGATAATGAGGAGAAAAATCGTGGAGAACTCTTTTACGTTTTCTTATCCTTTTTATACATCTTTCAATATGATTTAGCATTTTAATTTATTAATAATTTTTTTATTATCTATATTTTCAATCATTATTTTACATCTTTCAATATAAAAAATTTAACTTATTTTATTATTATTTACTTCATTTTTAATTATCATTCCCTATCGTATCACATCACTCACTCTATTTCTCTTTACTTTCGTATATTTCTTTTTTCCAATATCTTTTTATCATTCTCAAATGCATCCTATGAGCTATATCGGAAGGACGTCAAATATAGAGTGGATAAGGTTAAAATAAATAGATTAAAAATAATTAAAAATTTTAGGTAATAATTAAAAAAGTAAAGTTGTTAAGGACAATATATGTTAAATCAAGCTTTGGAAAATGAGTTTTTTATAGAAATGGTTTCTTTTCCACGGAACCGATGGTGCCTTAAGAAGATTATTTTTAGATAGGCAATGTATTGTGCCAAGACCCAGATTTATTGCTTAAACACAATCGTAATGAAAATAAATACATAAACATTTGCATGATTTTGTTTAAAGCCTATTTCATTAGAAAAAATAATTTTTCTCTCGGAAATAGAATTTGTTATATGGTCTCTCCCGACCTTCTTGATGAGTTCATAGATAAATTTACAACGTGTGCACAAGTTCAATAAATCTTGGAGAATATAAAACACTTACAAACTACTTATGAATGGGATTGGCAAGAAAAAAATGGAAGAGAAAGAGGCAGAAGGAGGCGATGGCCAGGCTAAACAAATTTTCTAAATTTTCACATCGACAGACCGAAATATTTGGGTAACTAGACAGTTATACGATAAAACTATTTCATATTTTATTTTATATTATTGAAATGATTGGTGAAACCAAACACTACAAAAATTATTGTTGTTATCTGTTTTTATTTAATTTTTAAAATGCTTCCTTAAACTCAACTTATCTATAAACAGAAGATCCGTGTTGAGTGCTCATGCACACGCCTATTACTTCTACAAGACGGGGAAAAAGGGACACTCTAGAAAACAATTTACAGCTAACCGAAGTAAATAGATTCGGTTGAAAGCAAAGGTAATAATTAAAATTAAATCAAGAAATTATAATATCCCAGAAAACAATTTAAGACCAACAATTCAGTTGACAGAAAAGATGATGATTAAATTAAATTAATCTAATATGTGGGTTAGTTCTAATTTATTTCATATGGCAAACTTTCCCTGATGATGGACATAATTGACTGTTTAGGATAAACTCCCATCAGATACATCTTTCTATGGCAAGTTTGCACCATTCTACCTTCTACATTTTTACAAAGTAGCACGAAATTTTATTTACATCTAATTTAACTATAATGCTTATGGTATTACTTATTTTATTAAAATATCAAATATAATTTTGGAATGAAATTTAAGTTGGGCATCAACATTCAAAAAAATGCTTTCAAATAATTGTATTGAGGGCAGTTTGGTTCGGCAAAAAGAAAAATGAAAAGTTTCATTTATTATTTTTTTTATCATTGTCTTTATTTTTAATTATTGCTTTTTATCTATTTTGATATTGTTCGCTTATTACTATCATCATCTTACATCATCTGTTTCATTTTCTTTGGTGAACCAAACACCCCCATATATTTTGATTTATCATGACTCACATTTTTAATGAAGATAATTTTAATTTAATATCATAAAAGTAAATCTGAAGATAAGGACAATGGATTACTTGAATGGACAAAGGAAATGGCAAGGCTTTGCCGTACGGCGCTGCTCCGGGAATCATTTCCCCTTTTATCTGCATATAAAAAAGGAATCAGAAATCAAACGAAGGGTAGGCAGACATTCAAAAGTCTGATAAGCAGGACACCCACCTAACAAAGCTAAAGGCTGCATCCACAGTAAAACTGCCGGCTGCGGAAGTAAGCTTAAGCCGAGTCCTCTGATGCCACCTGTAAATAAAAATCTCATCCGTCTAGGGCTCTATTCATGACGTCAACTTCCAATGTCTTCCACGGTGCCGTTTGTACACTCTACCTCTCATGGCACGTGCCACGTGCTCAGCATCCTGCCGCAAGAACCTCTCCTTTTCCTGCCGCATATGCTTCCACGTTCTTCCCTGCATGTTGTGCGGCCCGCCTTCCTAAAGCCTTCGGTTCTTAACTAACTGTTAATCATGTTCTTCAACTGTTCTCTTCGCTGTGTCATCAACTTGCCAGTCAATGGCATCTGCATTAGCTACTCGAAAGGTGTTTGATGCTCTGGTGTAAATATGCACCGGTCCGCACACGTGCATGCATGGGATTTTGTAAATCGCTGGAACTGCCGATTGAGTGAGCCTATTAACCTTTGATGGGTAACGCTTGGTTGTTGAATTTCAAGCATCTCACTTCCACGTTTTAACTGTCCACCGGCTTCCTCCTAATCGACCCTTCAGGAGACCAGTTGCCGAAATTTATTCAGCCAATGGGTCAATGTGGGTGCCATTAATTTATAGAAAATGTGCATTTCAAAGTGCATGCGTAGCCATCATCACATTATGCCCCAGGATATAGGAACCCAATGGTCAGCCTAAAAATGATTCTGGATAGCATGCAATTGGGCGGTGGGATGTTGTGATGGCATGCAACAATCTTGTAATCGGGATTAAATAATATCACAAGAACAAATTGTGCTAAAAATATCTTTCTTGCAAGTCTTGTAAGGTATCAAAGTGGGGCATTCAAGCCATATTTGGAAAATTCTAGTCCATGAATGTGGACCGTCGGTATACCTGACATGGTGCGACGTATTATGCCCACGTGTCTCCATCAGCCCGAACAAAGCATCGACAGTTGAACAAAGAAAATCTTAACAATGATTAGGATAAGAACAGAATTAGGCAACTTTTTTTTCTTACCCTTTATCCAATGTCTCCATGGTACACTAATTTGTAGCTATTCATTCTTGGTGTATTTGGCAATGGGGACTCTTTTCCTCTTTGTACTCTTTTTTTAACTAATGTAACGTCTAATTATTTAACAATTTTATTTTTTAATCACTAATTTCTTTATCTTCTTTCTTTTTTTTATCTCTTTTTTTTTAAGATATCTATGACTAGAGCGGTAGTTTTTGGCTTGTATATCTCATCAGTACTCATAGTCCTTGATCTGCACATCATCCATTGGTCGTGTCGCGGTCGTGTCAACGTGGCTTGGTTCTAAAATTATATTGCAATTAAGAGGGCAAATGGAATTAAATACAAAAGAATATAAAAAGAATAAAATGATGATATTAACAGAGGAAACAGTGTTGGCCATAAAGTAAAAAAGATTAAATATATAAAGGGTAATATTTAAAAATACAGATAACAATGAAAAAATAAAATTATCATAAAAAGTATTCATTAAATCAACTATTGAGAACTAAATTTTTTCTATAAAATCCATTCCATCTTGCGGATCACGCCAAAGTGTTTTAACTAAAGGGCAATAAAAATAGAGGTGCCCAATCGTTGAAAGAGTTTTGATTTTCAGATACAACTATGATTGGAGGACAGAGAAGTGGGCATCCGATGTGCTATGGTGTACGTTTTTCAGTGATTTCCAAATGGCTTGAGCACATTTGCTGCTGGCCCAAATGTGGATGATTCCTTAGATGGAATAATATGGATATGTAGTGATTTACAGAGCGATGAAACTTTTTCTCGATGCTGACACCACCTACAAGCCACACTTTTCAAGGGAGCAGGAGGACACAATCTCTGCCCACCATCATTTCTCTTGAATGGGTCCTCAACACCTGTTAAAGGCACAAAAGGAGAATGCCTGCCAAAGTAAAAGTGGGACCGGTAACACAGGAGCAGCTGAGGTAAGAATCGGATCCCACTCCACTCAAGCGGTGGGTTCCAAATTCATGCAAGTGCCCACGTAGAAGAAATTTCAGGTCCATTAGTATAAAATATTTAAAATATAATTTGCTTTTTTATCATTATAATTCTTATAATAAAACATTTAATTAAATTCTTATATATCATAAAGTACTTCTCTCCTATAGATGAATAATTCTTTGAATTTTTATAGTATTTTGAGACTTAAATGAATAGATCTAATTGACTTAATTTCATATTGTACATATGATATTAATTTTTTTTAAATCGTGCCTATAAAAAATTTAATTGAAATGATTTTTAATATTATAATAAAATAAATGATGATAAATATAATAATTGGATTAGATTTCATATCATCATCAAAGTTAATTGAAAACTGTATACTTAACAGTTTTGATGGCATATAATATAATATAATATAAAGTATTTATGATTTCAAAGTAATTTCAATGGCAAAAACGCCTTATGCATTATACTTTACTGTTAACCTAAAATGTAAGTCAGTACCATTGACGATTTTCTATCCTACCGGTGGATGGGAGCCGCTCCCTTGTTTGTTTGTGTAGGATATGGCCATGGTCAACCATCCATTGTAAAATTGCTGATGATACATCAGCTGATCTGAACCATTGGGGATCACGTCCAGACGGTCGCCAAAATTCTCTGGTACGGATCAAAATGTCTGGACTGTTCATTCATTGGTGGTAATCTGGAATCCAGTAACGATGACTACAACTTGGACCGTCCAGATTCCCTCACATCTATGCCGCATGTACGGTGGATAAGTCGCTATCGTTTGAATAGAAGGGACACAATACGATCCTGATTGTCCACGGGAACAGAAAATCTGCAACATGTACTAAATCCGAAATTGACACAGATCGCGGTCGTCGAATTATTCCACAGTTCAAATCATGGTCCCCATCAACGAATTCGAACAGCAAGCCGATCTCCTAACTAGCTGTTCGGTCCAAATCACGGCCACCGCTCGATTCCAGTGGACAGTCCAAAATTCCACTACCCATCATTCATCGGTCACAGATTTCAATCAAATCTATTCTTGGGCAAGTTGATACTCCCGAGCGTATAAATGACTCTTCATCCACAATCACCCACGTATTGTGCGCCCCACTTTCCATAATCAAATCCAAGTACCTCGGATGTGAAACTTCTATCGTAAAGTCATGTCACAAATCAAGATAAGCCAGCTGGACAATCCAGATTCATCAGTGGAAACTTGTTGGTAGGAATTTACCATTTCATATATATTTCATTAGAAATTTTTTGGTCCATGAAATGTCTGATTAAATTGAATTCCAAAGCTAGGATAGAAAAATCCGAAGGTTCACTGATTTCTCATGTGCACAGACCCACATGGGCAGGTAGACAGAATGGTAAAAAAGCTGATGTCTCATGGGTTTCTAAGTAATGCTCCGCACTCGCCCACAAGACGTCTGGCAATATTAATTGCAGGGACTTAGACAGTTAGACTAGCCATGGCTTATCTCTCATGTCTCAGGAAAGTAAAAAAAGTGTGTCATCAACTCATAAAAGGATCAAATCTGCACAAATGGCAGACGTGATGCATCACGTTTAGAAAGGACACTTTAGAAATTTCCAAGTGCGTTTTAACGTGGTATCCATTGCTGTTAACACTGATACAAGGCCATATAGTAACTCACCCCTTTCGATTTTACGAACTCTGGGTCGAGGTGTTTGCTATTTAGGGCTGCTCAGCTCGACGGAAACATACGCCGCGTGTACATAATCGTACACATGAACATGTACCGCTTTACCCGAGTATTATATATCCGATGCCCCTCAGCAGCTGGGATTGCGTTGGAAACGATCTTGGAAAAGTACGTGGCGTCTCTCTTCTTCTCTCTTCCCGTGGCTTATTAAACAAACAACCCATGACTCCTTTCTCTTTCTGTCATGTGAGCCTTCCCAACTAGTATTTAAGCTCTACATCTACTTCCTTTTGCCTCTCTTCATTTGTAAACCAAACATTCTAGTTTTCTCTCGTGCAATCCACGAAGATGATGGCCCCACAGCAACAGGTGGAGATTTCAGGCCGTATCATGGCTGTCAGCCGGTCCGAGAATTTTTCCGTCCATGCCGAGCCTCCGGGGTTCGAGTTCGGCAGCTCGACTAGCAATGTCAACAGGCCTGTAGACGCGTGGACGGCGGAACAGGATCAAACGACTGCTTGCGGACGTTCCATCCTTTGGAAAGCATTGCACTCCGTGACTCTGAAGGTAAGAATACGGTAGTATACACATGATATGTTCTTAATAGGATTGAATTGTGGTGATTCTACAAATCCTTTCTGTGAATGGATCAAAATTCAAACCACCCAAACTCATATTCATTGAAGAATCAAAGCTATTGTGCCATGTTCTTGATTTGTGCTATTCATTGCATAGACATTTTAATCCAACTGTAGGTGGTATGAAAATGTGCAGTTTGAAGACGTAGCATACAGCGTACCTACGCGCACCGCGGACGGCCATTGCTGCACTTCACCGGATCCCAAGCCGGACCGAACCATCCTTAGCGGCGTGACGGGAATTGTACGGCCAGGGGAGCTGCTGGCCATGCTGGGTCCGTCCGGCAGTGGCAAGACCACCCTCCTGACCGCGCTCGCCGGCCGCCTCCCTGGCAAAATCTCCGGCAGCATCACGTACAACGGCCAGCCTTTCTCCAGCTCAATCAAGCGACGGACGGGGTTCGTGACCCAGGACGACATTCTCTACCCACATCTGACCGTGCTCGAGACGCTGACCTACGCAGCCATGCTGAGGCTGCCCAGCACACTCACCAAGCAAGAGAAACTCGACCGGGCCGAGTCGGTTGTACTCGAGCTGGGTCTGACCCGGTGCCGCAACAGCATCGTGGGCGGACCGGTGATCCGCGGCGTGTCCGGGGGTGAACGTAAGCGGGTCAGCATCGGGCACGAGATGCTGGTGAACCCGAGCCTTCTGCTACTAGACGAGCCTACATCCGGGTTGGACTCTACCACGGCGCAGCGAATTGTGGCGACGCTGCAAGCGCTGGGGAGAGGGGGTCGGACGATCGTAATGACCATACACCAGCCGTCCAGCAGGTTGTACCGGATGTTTGATAAGGTGTTGGTGTTGTCGGACGGACACCCGATATACAGTGGGAGTGCATGTCAGGCACTGGAGTATTTCGGGTCCATCGGCTACGCACCTGGTCCGGCCGTTAATCCCGCCGATTTTCTGCTCGACCTCGCTAACGGTAAGGAAAATGCGGACTACTTGTTTGGCACCCCACGTGCCGTTCCATATCACCTTCTGCATTTGGCCCATTTAGATAAGTACCAGAAAAAAACTTTTAATATAAATAATTATATCAATCATATAGTGAATAAAGATGAAAATAAATAATTTTTTTTGTAAAAATATAATTATTAAGATGGGAAATTTTCTTTTGCATGACTATAATGATCGTAGTAATAAGATTTGAGAAATGTGACTACCTTAGCTCATTGCAGATTTGATGAAAAGACATAGCGACAGTTAAAAATTAAGTGAAATCATCCACAAGGTTTGCAAAAGATTAAGAAGAAAAATTTTATATTATCAAAAAACGCTACTGTGTAATAATTAAGCCTTTCAACATTGTTGAGATTCGTATTTTGGAGGACTTTGATGTTGTGCACTTACATTCTTAAGATGGGTAATGATAGACTTTATTATTCATTGATTTTTCATACATTTTTTTATGGTTTTTGGATAACTGCCTTTATCAGAATGATGCTAGGTTTTGGACACGCGTTACAAGCATTATTGAGCATTAAAATTAGAAATCTTTAACGGTCCACTTTTCAACTGTAAAAGTTAGCCGATGGGAACCATAGCATCGGTTCAGTTACCATCGTCCATCCACCTGATGATGAGTCACGTGCTTCGAGTCTCTCGTGAGCAGCTTCCACCAAAACCTCTTTTTGGTGTTGAGAAGCCGTGGCTGAAAAATTACAGTGCGAGACGGTCTACCAAAATTCCTGCAATCTCAGGGTGGCCTTTGAATGTCGGTCGATCGAAACCGTAGAGTCCAGAAATGAAGATCCGAAAAATATGTTTTTATCACTGGTCTGTGATTTTAGCATTCATTAGTGATTTCTCCTTTTTGGATCATTTGGGCGGCTGTTAAAGTTTGATGGACAATCAGGTGGGACTACGGACACAAAGCAAGGAGATCAAGTGGAAAGCCATACTAGACCCGAATCAGACGATCAGAATTTGACGAAGCAGTCTCTGATATCATCTTACAAGAAGATCCTCTACGAAGGATTGAAGGCCGAGATTCGCCGGAATTCTCAGGAACAAAACTCACCCATCGAAGGAAAGCCAGATTTTCGAGGTAAGCCTTGTTCTTTTCCCAAAAAAAAAAAAAAAATCCTTCCTTTTTTTTCCCACATCCCAAACCGGATTAATGGGCCCCACGTTTCCCACACGTTGTATCTCAAAATGTGTGGTTTTCGGTAGTTACATGTGAGCCGGCGATTTTATGGGGACTCTGAAATATTCAAAATGGCTGAGTTGGCCTGCGTTGGCATGCACATGAACATAGGCGGTTTTCAACATTTGCTTTATTAGGGCTTGTTGGGATGATGAAAGTGAAAAAAATAAAAATACATATAAAAAAATATCAATAGCATAGAGAACAATATTAGTCAGAGAGGGAATAAAGATAAAATAATTAGATTTTTTAATGAAAATGCAGACAAGAATATAAAAAGTAAGATTTTCAGTACATATATATATATATTTATCAAGAAAATTTCTCTTTTTCGGCTAATTAAATAGGCTTTAACCATCTATCTGATTTTTTGCGTGTGATCCAATCTAAATAACTGGAGAATATGAGATTTAGGACTTAACGTTATGATTGACGGCAGGTTCGGATGACCAATGGACCACAAGCTGGTGGGAGCAGTTTAAGGTGCTGCTGATCAGGGGTCTGAAAGAAAGAAAACACGAATCCTTCTCAGGGCTGCGGATTTTTCAGGTCATGTCCGTTTCTATTCTTTCCGGTCTACTATGGTGGCATTCGGATCCCTCCCGCATCCAAGATCAGGTATGAAACCTTGGCCTGCTTTGTGCAGGCTTTTCACATGCAAGATGTGATATTCGTAATAACACCAAAGATTATTCACAGGTGGGCCTCCTTTTCTTCTTCTCCATTTTTTGGGGCTTCTTCCCTCTCTTCAATGCCATCTTCACCTTCCCGCAAGAACGATCAATGCTCATCAAGGAGCGATCATCAGCCATGTATCGCCTGTCATCCTACTTCTTTTCACGCATGGCCGGCGACCTTCCTATGGAGCTCATCCTCCCCACTTTTTTCATTGTAATCACTTACTGGATGGGCGGCCTCAGGCCTTCACCTTACAACTTCCTCCTCACCCTCCTTGTCATCCTCTACAATGTGCTGGTATCACAAGGACTAGGCCTGGCACTTGGGGCCATCTTGATGGACGTCAAGCAAGCGACGACGCTAGCATCGGTGATCATGCTCACGTTCCTGCTCGCGGGGGGATACTATGTGCAGCACATCCCACCATTCATCTCATGGTTGAAGTATATCTCCTTCAGTTACTACTGCTACAAGCTTCTCATTGGGATGCAATACACTGAGCATGACTTCTATGAATGTGGGCAGGGAGCCGCATGCAGGGTTTTGGACTTCCCAGCTATCAAGCATTTGGGAGCTGATAACAAGGGCTGTGATTTGATTGTCCTGACCTTGATGTTGGTGGGTTACAGGCTTGTGGCTTATATGGCCTTGAGGAAAAGCCCACCTCACTGATTGAAGTACACAAAATAAGATGACAGCATACTTGATCATCAATATGTTCTCGGGATTGATTTCGTTGGGATTGACTTCAGCTCATTATTTTGGTAGGAGATTTGAGGCATGCCTTTGGCGTTGTTAAGAGCACGTGGGGGGGCCAATGTCATATTTTATTTAATAGATTTTGGGTTCAAATGTTTTCGTTTGTCAGGGGCTGCCAAAAGCTTTCTGGTTGTTATTCAGTTATTGTAGTCTTTTGTCTGAAATCTGAAAGTTGTGTACATCCATGAACTTGTTACGTGAAATGCTGAAGACAAGGTAACTGTAAAGGGATAGTCATTTTTTTTTTAACTCCCTAGTGAAAAGCTCGATAAGGCAATGTTGTACGGGTGGCCGAAATTGAACTTAATGATCATGGTGGAATTGTATAGAAAATGCCATGGCCACAAAAAGTGTGAGGATTAAAAAGATAAGTTACTCTTTCACTGCTGCCAGTAATGTCTGTAGCATCAAAAGACATTAATCTTAAATAGCTGCATGACACCCAAGGTTTAAGATGGAGGGATTCCATTTGTAGGATTTTAAAACCTTCATCCTTCTCATGTGATTTGATATTTGCTTTCCCTTAATAATTTTACATTTTTCTTATGTAAATTTATATTTACAATTACCAATCTTATCATTCTCCCTTAATTTTTCTTTATTCACTTTATAAACAATTATAATTCGCTTTATAAATTTGGGAGGAGAAACAATCACAAACTGCCGTTTTTTCATTGATGAAAGCTTGACCCAGAATCATCATCATCATGTAAATTGCATGCCTAAGCGCCTTCCAACATGGGTTTAAAACCCTTTGCACATTCTCTACCCTAGCCAGTACTTTCAGCCATCCAAACAAACTTTGCAAACATAGGTCTGATCTTCCAGTAGAGTGAAACTGTCTATCAATTCAATGTGTTGACGAGCCGTGCACAAAAGACCCATGTAAAATGTCTCATTTTTATCCCCCATCGGCTTTCCAGATGGAATGTAAACGCACAAGTGCCTACAATCAATCCAAAGAAGTCGATGCTTTGAACGACTGAGTGATGTGAACAGAAGCGTAGAGTGGAATGCCTCATGTAAAGTTTGTTCCCAGCATCAAACAATTCGTCATGTAATAAAGCAGGATTCGATCTTGTGACAGGGGAACAACTTAGAAATTCTGCCGTTGCATCAATAATTGCTTAATTTTTAAATTTTAGCAGTCATGTAGTGGACCCCTATGAACAGGCTTCTAATTCTGCTATAAATTTGTAAAGGAGAGGATAAGAGCCTACAGTCATGGGAAATGTTAAATGGATGGGGCAAAAAGTGGAAGTGAGAGAAGACATCTATCTAAAAAGAATAGCTTCACGTTTACACAAGTCACATCCACTTAAAAATCAAAAGCTTCGGATTTACTGGTCTGAGCGGGCGATTATAATTCACAAGGCAGATGGCAGCTTATTTTCAGTTAATTCTTTCCCTAGAGAATTGTCGTTTTCATGATTTTGAATCCGACCCACCATACCGAAAGGTAAAAGAATCGCTTGCTCTGTGACAAACACGCAGGCATAAAAGCGTAAAGGAGACTCTTCCCCGGGCAGCGGGTGAAACTTTTAAATAAACCATGCGCTTGCTGGGTTGCTGCAAATAGTGGAACAGTATAAAATCTCAAAGGAGAATAGGATGATCTCAGCAATATTATAACAATTTCATATTATGATAAACGGAGCGAGAAGATGCAATTCGGGTTGAGGCCAATCCAGCCCTAGTTCTATTTTGTAAAATTTCAACGTAATTCTAACCTTACTTCAAAAACTTCGACTCAACCCCTTTCAACTTTAAATAATTTTAGTTCAGTTCAGATAAATAACCTGGATTGATTTCTGATGAATGACTTTCATATATTTATAAATAAACACACACATATATACATACACGCACTCAAGTATAGTTAAAATATTATTGTTATTAGAGTAAATATGCGGATGCATTTACATAAAGCAACATATGTGTGGTATAAAGTATCTCATTGTTGCTTTCCTACACCATTAAAAATTTAAAATTTTTGACAACTAAGTGGAGAACACTAAGTTTTTGAAAACTTTTAACATATATATATATATATATATGTGAGTTATAAAGACTAGTCTCAAAAAATTAATGTAAATAGTAAAATAAAGATCTATACATGTGTTTATCAATATAATATTATGGCCAATATTTTTTACATCATATTGAAATTCGGATCTGGTTGTCCAAGGTCTCAACCCAATTCAATCTTATTTTAAAATTAAATTGGGTTAAACTCTTTTTTATTTTCAACTCAAATTTAAAATATCCCAATTCACTTCTAATAAAAATCGCGTTAGGTTGGTCGGGTTGAAGTGAAACTCAACCCAAGTTTCACCCCTAATATTATAATAAATCACTTAGCAGCTCCGAACTCTCACTTGATGATTCACCCAAAAAACACCAGTGAAAAAATGTCACTGTGAAGTATAGTCATATCGGCACATATAGCAACCTGAAACACACCACGTATCAGAACACTAAATCTCAAGAGTATCCAATTCCAATGTTCCACATTCCCTGCAATTGTCATTATATTCCAAGCCCACCTGAGCCACATGGTCCACAATCAAATCAGCTTTCCATCTATAAGCTGTGATTCTAATTCCAGCCAGGGGCTATAAATACAAGTTGTTGTTTAGAGGCCTTCATCTGCAAATCCTCCAGCAAGCAACAGCCAGCCAACTTTCAATCTTCTCTCGTCCAGAAAATATGGCATCAATGAAAATCGAAAAGCCTGTTGGCACTCAGGTGCCGCCAGCAGGGCAGGCAAAGAAAGAGCCTGGCAAGGCCGACGGTGGCCAAAAGGCACCTGCCCAGAAGGCAGCACCAAAGAAGACTGAGCAGAAGGCAGCACCAAGGAAGACCGAGCAGAAGGCAGCACCCAAGAAAGAGAAGAAGGTAATCACATGCATCTTTTAGCACACCCTCACATGCTCATGACGTGCTGAAAATGAGAGCTCGAGGCCGGATCCCTGCCCAACAATTCAGAGGCTACCATTCATTATGATAATTTTATTCTTTTTAATTCTTTTAATAGCTTCATGTAGAATTAATTAACTGATAGTTCTGTCTTTCAACAGGGAAAAATTACGAAGCCAGCTGGGACCAACTAACAATAATACACGCGACGCTGCCGCTGCTCTTTATGTTATTGCTTGTTTTTCTCCCTTTTTTCACCTTTTTTGTTTTTTCGAATTTTACGAGTGTTTGTCTTCTATGACTTCCATGTAATGGAGCTTGTTTAGAAAGAATTTATGAGAATAAAATATCTATTAAAGGCAACATATATACACTTGCGTTTGATTATCTATAGATCGCACTCTCTATTCTTTCGAATGGGAAGTGCCTCAATCCCCAAGAAAATCTTGAGCTTCCCCCCAGGAAAAAGACCTAAGATCTGACATGGGTCTCAGGCAACAAACGAAAAGTCAGCCTGGACTGCTTATTCAAGTTGTCACACAAAAATATGGCATAAAGTACCAATAACAGTTGGAGCTTCAATACTAATTGGTTTGTTTTTGTCATACAGTCCGACCCCATATGTGGAACCACTCATTTGACCCAAAAAAGTAATTATTAGGGCTTTCCATATTACCCTTATTTATCCCACAATCTTCCCTAGCATATAGCCAATGTAGAACTCTCTGCACTCGCGAAATTTTCAGGCATCCGGATTCTTGATGCCCTCATTAGGGAAACCCGACATGGAGAGTGATGTTGTAATAGGATTTCAAATGCACGAGTGAATATCCATTACGAGTAAGACTTAAAAAGACTCCCTTCTATATATTCTCTAATAGCTAATCTACCAAATGAGACAATGACTTCTGAAGTAAATTGATTGCTTTCGATTATCTATAAAAAATTTTCAAAAAAGAACATGATAGTAGAAACTTAGGATATGAAACTCACACCTCTTGCGAACTCCTTTACACCATGAGGAAACCTACTTCTCGGGCACTAAAGTAGCACTCTCATACTTTTATATAGGACCCGCACAAATCATTAAATGTTAGTGCCCTAAGACCACTGTTATACCCAAAAGTATCACACGGTCCTGGTATGTATGCAGGGCAGGGCCGTGTCCCTGACCCAAAATGAGGCGGGTTTCCTATGTCGTCCATACTTATCTCAAAGTCCTTCCTAGCGCAGAACTGATGCGGGACTCCGCGCACACGTGACAATTTTCCAGCTCTCTCTCAATTCCGCCCAATGTAAGTAGAAGAACTGAATTTGGCAAAGACCGAATTTCAACATGGACTGTCAACCCTTGTGCACTTCCTATCTATATCACTTGGCTATACGCGCTGGTTTAGGACGAGGGCACATTTAAGAGACCCGCCTCCCTTGCCTCAGTGGATGACCCAGAGTTCGGGATGGATATCCCAATTCGAGAGGGGAAGTTTTCCTTTGTTGCTGGAAAAGAGTCCGAATGATCTCTTTCATCTTTCGTTCCTTGTTTATATACAATCCCTCGTTACAAGATCTGTCTCAATTCAAAAAGTAAGACTCTATGGTTCACTCAACCAACTGTCGGTTCCTTCTCGTCGTGCCCATTGGCATCCCTCTTCAGGCATCGTTCTTGGTCTTCGCAGATCAATTGTTATACTCCCCAGGTGTTCGACCCATGCCTCTTTGATTGCTCATCTTTCGATGTCGCCCCTGTAATCCACCGTCCAATCCCTGCCCCATTCTTTCTTCCTCCTCATCATCCCCATCGCCTTGAAATTCACCCTGGTTCTCAGGGTTAAATATGTGAAATGCCTAGAGAAGTGAATGACAGGCTCCCAGATTAAGTACTACTCTAGCAATCCTAGCCATTTGACTGTTACTTTTGGAACTAGTTGGGATCCCCTGTGGACCATTTGATGACCAGTAATGGCTTGGGGTTTTAGTAACACCTTGTCATTTGCATCAACTGGGGCAGCTGTGTTACAACTGGAACGGAGCCAACTCACCTTTTAAGCAGTGAGGCATGGAAAATTGGATGCATAAAAGAAGGCGGTTGAAGCTTTTCATTGTAAGCAACTAGACCGAGGGCCTGTTAGGCCCCGTGGTTGTGCAGTGCAAAAGCACTCTTAATAAGGGTGCAACTTAGGTCGGTTCAGTTTGGTTCTTATTCAAACCTACCATAATCTTATTTCTAAAAATCCTACCTTACCCTTTTATTAGATCTGTTTGGTTCAAGGTCAAACCTACCATATTTCTTTTAAGATCGGGTTGATTCAATTCCGTTGTCAAATTCGATTCTGAAAATTCATCAAAGAACTGCCTAGCAAAACCATATTTTAATTTACTTTTAGCAACCATGTTAATCTGATATTGATTTAATTATTTTTTTAAGTATCATATATAAAAAAAGACAATAGATAACTCGAAACCTATTAAAAAATTCAAATTGGAAAGAATCTTATCTTACTAGTTACTTCAATATCTTATCCTATTCTACTAGTTACTTAAAATCTGTAAAAAATAAACTGTTAAATTTTTTTAAAAATAATTTATGCGAGTCAGTTCGGTTCGGGTACCCAATGCCTTGAACCTAACCTACCCTAAAATGAGTGCAGGTCAAGAAGATAGAACCGACCCTACTCTTCGGGTCAAAAAGGTGGAACCGAACTTGCAAAAAATCAGATCAATTCCGGTTCAATTCATGGGTACCCTACCCAAGTTATACTCCTAGCTCTTAGAAACCCAAACGCGCTCTTTTTCCTTTTTTAGTGTTTGGCTAAATACTCTACAACACTTTTTCTCACTGCAAAAACTAAAAAATGATACTTCTTCATAGGCCTCCTGCATTAACAAATTTTAAAACAATATTGCTCATCTTCCTCTACGTTAAAAGATAAGATCATAAATTTATAAAATGAGATTCTTCTCACAAAATAAAATTTTATATGTTTAGTATGTAGCTTAAATTCTATTTCCCATATATATACATAATTTTATCTAAAATATATATTAATATTAAAAATCTCAAGTAATTTACTTCTTCTAAGCTAGCAATGTATATTAAAAATATTTTACTATTAATACTTATTTTAAATCTTAAAATTTTGATCTGCGTATTATATTAAACTTTCATAAAAAAATTTATTAAATATAATTATTTTATCATAAAATATGCATTAAAATTATGATATTTAAAATATTTAAATAACACTATTAAGTGCCTTTCATTTGAAAAAAAAATCGATGAAAGTAGAATTGCTTAAACTAATGAGATTCATTAAAATCCTTTGAAAAATAAAAATTATTTATGAAAATATTGATTCTATATTAAATCAAATTTAATAAAAATAATGCTAAGATTTTATGTAAGTATTTTGAAATAACTATTGAATAAATAATATTTTATATTTTTTTGAAATTATTTTTTTTAATTTAGTCATTTGCATAATTTTTTTTAAAAATAACTAGTGATGAAGTTAAAGCATAATAGTCATTTGAATAATAAAAGCACTTTTATCATATTATAGTCAAACAAATATATAATAATACTTTTAAAAATCATCTTACTTCAAATACTTTTTTACTTAAATTCTACTATACTTTTTTAAAAGTACTTAAATTCTACAGTGGGGTCAAACGGGCCTAACTCATTGCAGAAGTTTGAATAGTTTATGAAAAAGGGTAAAAAGCTTTTCATGTCTAACCTGAAATTTCAACTTTCTCCTGTGATTATTATCGTGATAGCTTCAGCATCTTGAGCAGTTCATCTCTGCTCATCTATTTTTCCTCCCCCACGGCTAACCAAGTAGAACCAAGAGTTGATATCAAAAGCAATCTCCACGTCCTAAGTTTGAATCTCAGAAAAGGATATTTAAGAGAGGACTAACTAGGGTAGAGAGTTAATCTTTCGGTAAGGGATATATAATATTATCCATCCTAAAAAGAAGACCAAAATGAAACTTACCTAAAATCCTAGAGCAAAAACCATTAAAAAGGAAATACATATTACCAAAGTGAAAGCTATCTTGAATGAGATATATCAAAAAATGACATCCACAGAAAATATACAGAAGCATGGCAACTTGTTAAAATCGTAAATACGATCCAAAGAATTTAACCTAGCATTTTCCTCAAAGAGTGGGTCTTATATGAAATATTATGCTATTTTAATATTTGCGTAAATCAATTTTATATATTTTACATCTAGTTTTATACATTTTCAAAGGATATAGCCAATATAGGCATCTAATGCAAATGATTTTACTTACTTTAGGTAATTAGATGGTCCTAGAGATAATGATCCATTAAGATAATATTAGAAATATTATAATTAGTTCAGCCTGGCCACCCTGATTGTTTGCAAAAAGATAATAAGAGCATTTTTATCATTTAACCATCTAACCAAATAGCACCCATATTATCAATGACGGAAGGTTCGCCGTTCCGCAAAATCAAAGGGTGGTCTGCGCGAAATTGGAACACCTCGTGCCTATATTGAATATTTCCCCGTCCAGGGAAAAATGGATCTTAACCGTCCATTAGGCGGAACCGACTCGGTCATGCAGATGTACCTTCATCCATTGATTTGAACGAAGCTTCCCTGCAATTGGACAGACTACCCAAATTCACGCGTCAAGCGATGCAGGAAGACGATTTTCTCCACTTTTCTCGTAAAATAAGGACGAACGAACAAGAAAAATAATTGACAAAATAAGACATGGAGAAATGCAAGAACATGCAAACGCAAAAAGATTTAACATACAAAATCAAGATACAATTTCTGGGATACAGCTCTAAGAGTCGGGGTTCAATATTTGTCTAAAATGGGCTCACCTTGCGAGCCAACTTCAGCATAACCTCAGGCACAAGGCGCCGTCTCGGAGGTGCCCGTGCATCTTGGACAAGGGCTTTCTCGTCATCGGCATGAATGACTGCAGTTATATGTTGCAGCACCTCATCTTTGCCACCTCTCAGAGGATCCTTCATTTCACCAAAACAACGAATCAAGCATTAATGACAAATTTTAAGGAAAGGGAAAACATGGAGCGTAAGTGGCATATCATATTTTGATTAGTTCAACATTTGGAGATTTGTTGTCTGTATAAGAGCAATCAAGGGCACCACTCGGGTTGTGTTAGTAACCTTTAAGCTAAAATGGGTGAAAGAAAGAATTTCACATCATTAATTTGCTTAGACCAACAACCTGAACATAGGACAACCTGACATTAATTTGCGTGAGATGCCAAGTGTTCAAATGACAAGCCACAATTCAATAGTTTCCCAAACCTGATTCAACCTGACTTTAGTTTTGGTTAGCAAAGAATTTCCCAAATCAACCTCGGAAAGTGGAGCAGCTTTTGTAAATGTTTTTGAGCGCATGAACCTTCAACCCAATTTGATCTGCCAAGTTGCACCTTTAGGCAGGAAGGGCTTTGGTTGAAGCCACAGCTTGAAAGTTATGACACTAGGGCATTTGATAAGCCCCAGCTTCCTTGTTATGATACTAGAACATTTGATCAAGTCATCAATCACTTGCTTATGCATTTACAGCCAACAGCATCCACAGCCAGAAAACTAGATTTGAGGATTAGATGATTCAGGCAGGTTCATCCAGTCCAGAGTCAACCTGGATGAGGAGATTACAAAATCGAAATTGACTCAACAAATCGATCCAGGGAGCTTCAACCATCAGACATCAATCAGATCAGAAAACATTGTAAAATCCAGTATAATCCAACTACTCAGTGGAGTAAGTTGAATGACTTGGGTTTCAGACATGAGTTTTTTTTTTATGGTCCCAAAGGAGATGATTTTGAATTCTATTGCAAAGGAGATGATTTTAAATTCTAGTATCAAGAAGACCATTTCACTTTGTTGATAGTCTATGTTCTTTACTAATTTCTTAATATTTTATATTATTAAACAGTAAAAAGGGTAACAATGCTAAGGTTTCAACCCTAGAAACTCGCATACATCTGAGTGATGGTGTCTGCATCTTTTACTGCTATAA
This sequence comes from Pouteria campechiana, assembly GCA_036873735.1. Taxonomy (NCBI): domain Eukaryota; kingdom Viridiplantae; phylum Streptophyta; class Magnoliopsida; order Ericales; family Sapotaceae; genus Pouteria; species Pouteria campechiana. Next base: position 22,491 of record JAYJMB010020579.1, read on the forward strand.
ATGGTCTAAAAATTCATTCTTAATGCAATTTGTTAAACCTGAAAGCTTGAAAGCTTGAAACTTCATGATGAATATGGAATGTGCACAAACTAAGTCTTTATTTGCCATGTGTTCTAGTAATACTTAAAGATTCATAAATGTCCATAATTCAGCAGCAAACTACAAACTTGCAGTCGTTGTTCCAGTTACCATCTTCAAACAGAATAGAATTTATGAATTCATAGATTGTAACCACATTTCACTCAGGAAAGATATAATACATGTAATTCCAATAAATCTTTTACCTGAAGAAACAAATCTGTATGAGTTTTTCCTTCATATAAAATTAAGTCAACCTCAACTCCAGCATTTCGAAGAGCATCAGCAAAATTCTTACTGCTCATATAAAAATGTGTTAATATCTGGTGATTGCAAGTTATAAGATCCAAAATTTTGTTAGTCTACATTTTAAAAAAAGTCCCTCATGTGTTCAGAAGACTTCAACCCCAACTTTTGAATTGAGGAATTACAGGTTCCGGCATTGGGCACAGAACTGTAAACATGGAGATTTAATCATCCAAATCACTAATGTGATGGGCCCCAGTATAGATTGACTGGAAAGTCCTGGAAGGGAAGATCCCACTGGCAACTGCATGCATACTCATCACCTACCAGTGCAAACTTGCATGCATGATGCGCTGCACACTCACCAGTTGCAAAGACAGATAGAGGTTTAGAATCTAGATGGTTTCCATGGACGAAGTACATTAGATCAATGGTCTGGACTTTGGCCAACCAACTGAAATGGTCCACATGTATGCTAACGGTCCAAAAATTTTAACTTTTCCTTATCTTTTCTTTTCCCTTTTTAAAATTCTTTTGCAGCATTAAAATAAAGTGACTACCTGGCATCCGATGGTATGGAGTAATCTGCAGTTCCATGTAAAAGGAAAATACGAGGTAAAAGAGGCACCGCATGTCTGAAACTCAGGTTCTGCACAATCCGTTCGGGAGAAAAAAGATCCAAGGATTGTTCCCCTTCCATTATGCTGAATAACATTTCAAAACAATAAGCGCAGGAGAGCTTTACAATGCAAAGAAGGAAGGTGGGAGAAGAAGGGGGGGGTGGGGGGGGGGCGACAAAGAGTGTATGTTGAGGCACCACAAAAACCAAATAAATGTACCTGAGAAAAATAGAACGATATAGACCTCGTCCATGGAAGTGATCAACTAAATTTGCTATGTTGTACCTATACAAGGACACAGTGTAAGTACACATCCACAGCACAGTATAAGTAGGCATCTACAGACTTTTCATGCATTACAGACACACCCAACCCATAGAATTGTGTTCTGTACACAAGGAATAGAGCACTTCTATAAGATTTCCACTAGAGGACATGTTTTTGGCCTAAATGTATGGATCCAGTGGTTCAAAGATTTAAATGATTGGTCCATTGGAGCAAGTCATGCTCCTGGTAATTGGGTTCCCTTTTATGTTAAACGGTAAAGATATATTTCATTGAAAAAAAAAAAAAGATAAAATAGCAGTTCTCAGCATCATCAACGTCGCAAGAAACCTAGGCTGAAACTAAGAATGACCAAAGAGGAGCATTATTTAGACAGAACTGTAATGAAGTGTCATCAAGGTAGCATAACCAATACCAAACCCCCACAAGTAGGCTCATGATATTGCTAACAGTTGGTCCTGAGAAATAGCAAGCACTAGCATGAGAAATGCTAACAGCATGAACTTCGAATAAAGAAGGCTTGATAGTGCTCCAGAGAGATGGATAGGTCAACGACCAAGAGAGAAACAGAAATCTACTGAAGAATGAAATAAAAAATATAATAGGTTTGCTAAATTTTGGTAAACAGAAATCTACCCGCCAGATATACCAAAGTAGGCTTTTATCTGAGAAACACTCCAAGACGGCCTATCTCCTTCCCCACATTCTTTAATTGCCTGCTCTAACAAAGCGCAGGAAGAAATATGTGCACCTGCAGACTGTCCAATCAAATAGACCCTACATGAATGAAACAAGCACAGACACTTTCAGAATGGCGTGTGGGCAATGTCCTGAGAAAGATAAATGCTAAGACTGCTAGCAAGAGTACAGTCTTGGGTCCTACACTCTCCACATGTGCTAAATTGATTTCTATTTATGAGAATATGCAGATGTGGTAGTAGGCTCCCTATGTTAAATATCAATGCCATGGCTCAAAAATTCAGTAAAATCAATCAGCAAAGACATGAACAGAACAATACTTTAGCTGATAACTAAAAAAGCTGGATCTTAAAAACGCCAGACATAGTCAAGGGGGTAGCACAGAGACATGATCTCATAAATGGGGAGATTATGCTTCAAGATGCTACTATTGTGGCTAGCCTTATCAAAAGTAGCATTCTCCATGTTTGCTAAAGTTCATTCATCACCAGCAAACCTACATTGATAGTAAATAGAATAGAATAAAATAAAAGGCTCAAAAGATCTTTAACCTGTTAGGGTCACCTCCATATTCAGCAATATTATTGCATACAAATGAGATTCCTTGAGATGCATCCATCACCATGTCACTAATGGTTCCTTGAGGAAAATTTCTGCACACAAGGTTGGCTATGAGGATTTGTGCGTGTGCATGTGCATGTTTGTGTGTGTGTGTGTGTGTGTGTGTGTGTGTGTGAGAGAGAGAGAGAGAGAGAGAGAGAGAGAGAGAATGAGAAAGAGAGAGGATATTTAACATCATGGTCATGTAAACACAGTGGAATGGTAGAATTCAAAGTTCAGAGTATAAATACCTGTAATCAATACATGCAACTATGATATCTCTTTCTGCTAATCGTTGCCCAAATAGAGCACCCCATGCTTTATACCTGCACCACAGGAAAAATAGAGTCAGCTTCTTTCTTTCATACTTGGATTTGCAGCATAATATTATCCAAGAATTATGATATTTCTGCAAAAAAAATAAGAATCATACTACCCAACATGTTAGAAGGAAAAATCTCACCCAATGATCCAGGCTCCTCCAGTGACGAATGCCACAACCGGTTTTGGCTCACTGCCATTTGTGGGCAGATATAGATCAAGTCTGCAAAGTTAAAATGATGTTGGTTCTCAAGTAAAAGGATTCATCAAAATGCAGCAAGTTCAATACACAGGGAAAAAAAATAGAAAGCAGTCCTAAAGCAGTAAGCCCTGCCTGTTTCTTGGCTGGTCTCCATAAACAACACTTCTGCGAACTTGACTTGAGAAAAAATAGTAATATCCAACTGCATATTATCAAATTCACATAAATATCTTCCAAAGAACAAAATAATTCTAATAAAACTGTATTTTCGAAGAGACAAATGATTGAATCCTTCAGAAAAAATAATATTACCAACCATTGTTTTGGACCAGAGAAAGCAATACCACAGCAACATACATACTAGGGGCCATTTTGGTTCTGGTTGGCACCTGGCCAATTCATAATGTGATAATTACAGACAGTCCAACAAAAGCATATGACCACATTTGTCATCCCTTTTTGTTTCCTTTTTACATCATTTTGATAAAATCTAGTCACTTGTTTCACAAATAATGAGTAGGAAAGGGACCAGATACACCATTAACAGCCAATGTTATTGTTAGGTATGGGATAGGTTTGCACTGCATCTAAACAGGTTACATATGGACTAAAAATATTTTGAATAAACTGGCATGGCAAAGAGCGCACCTTGTAGAAAACCTGGCATTAGTAAAAGTGCATAACAACCAAGCGCAAGAAACCTTGTAATCCACCTGTAGCCTACCCTGAATAAAATTAAATGATTAGGAATATTGATCAAATAAAACTGACAACTGCAGATTTTACACATTTTATTTTACACATTTTCTCTAAGTGTGGAAACTAAATCCATTAATACCAAAACAAAGAAAAAGGAAGCATTCTTGATTAAAGAAGAGAGCAAGAGACTCAAGATAAAGCAAGATCATGCATTGAAGAGATTAGATCGACTGATTAAAGAAGTAAATAATATGTCGTTGACTGTCAGTCAAATCTGCTTGATAATGCGATCACCTTATTGCTAGTAGCGCATAAACACTGCATATCATGTCTGCCAAATTGGGAAATGCAAGATATGATCGAGAATGATATGGATCATATACCAGAAGGCAAAAGAAATAACCAAGGGAGATTCAAGACATGAGTGTGAATGATATGGATCATATACCAGAAGGCAAAAGGCATGACCAAGGGCAAGGAGTCTGCTCTAGCGATACCAAAAAAGAGACCCTGACATCTAGGCGTCCATATTTAAAAGGAGGCTCCCATGCCAAAAATTTTAGCATCAAATTCTTAGCCTTTTTTCCAGCAACTCGGCATCCACTTTTAAAGGAAAATACAAGGTGAAAATTTTCCAAATAAACAGCCTAAAAAGCTGTGCACATTCCTCTTTTAAACAGGATTGTGAAAAACAGCAAAGATCAATATTCACATTTGTGACTATCCTGCGGCCAACTAGGCCCAACAAACACATCCATCCGATTGAGGGGAACCTAGCAACACAATCATATGCAAGCAGCAACAGGGCAAATGACCGAGCAAAAACTGGTGGGACATGCAGAGAGGTTAAGCTTGAAGTTTATCTCCTTAATCTGTTTGCCCCACTTGATCAATTAGATTTTACATCAATATTCAATTAACTGGGTTACAGTGATTTTTCATATTTAAACACCTGTCTGATGAAGACATGTGCAAAATTTTCATAAGAAAATATGTTCATTGAGCAAAGAGAAGATAAAACAATAGAAGCAATTGATTTTATCCATCCATTTTTCTTTTTTTTTCAATGATTAATTGGAAGTAACTACAAATTTCAAAAGAAGCATGACGTTCCTCATCATAGGTATTTTGCAAAATGCGCCAAGATGCTCGTCTCAAAAAATGCACATGGTTCAAGTCATGTGCATTGTCCTTCTAGGAAGGATGCAAAAGACCATTAAACATCCATTGTTAGACTATTTACTCTTGTAGAAATACATACTTGATTGTCAGACTCATAAGTGAGGAAAAACCACCACAAGAGCAGAATGCTTCTTCCCAATGTGGCATATGTCAGAAAATGCAGATGTTATTGGGTGCAAATATTAATTGCAGAACAAGGAAATCCACAACAAACAAAGTTCATTATATATGCTAATATGATGCAATCCATCGACAACATGCCTACTGCTTCAAGCCTCATAAAGTTAGTCCAAAGCAGGCGAAAGTAATGCATAAATCCAGAACCGGATTCTAGGCACTTGTCAATCAATAACAAACATGCAAATTACGGACACGTCAAGAAAACCAACTACAAGTATGTGCAATTGGATCAAACCAATTCCCAAAAACGGAAATCTGGCGTCCACTCTAAAAGAACCCAATCGTACCAGCAGAGGCAGACCTATTACAAAATTTTAGGCATCACTACAGAGATACCAAGTCATTCAGAAACTCAACACCAGATTATTCAATTACAAAATTTTGAAGCATTGCACTACAACCACCAAGTTATTCAGTAATTCAAAGCTAGATTATGCAATTCCATAACCCAGTTTTCAACACAAAATGCTAGATTATGCAACTCCAAGAACCAATTTTCAAAATTAGATCCCTAAATACAAGAGAGAGAGAGAGAGACCATGAAATCATATGATCAATATAATTTACAAAGAACTGCCTGATTCCCCACAGGAACATTTGGGCCGGACGACACGAATCATTCATCAAAATCAACGTTACAGAGAACCCAATACACCAAACTACTCAGAAATCAAAATATTGAAATTACAAAAAGCAACGGAAGAGAGAGAGAGAGAGAGAGAGAGAGAGAGAGAGAGAGAGAGACTCCCGGCATCTAAACATACAAGTAGTAGAAGAAGAAAATGTAATCAAGAGAGGAGATGCAAGGATTGCAAATAAAGATGGGGGCGGTAGGAGAGTACCCCAGGTAACGGAGGAGCCTGAAGCTTAGGCGGGTAAGCAGGTACGTCTCCGACGCGGCCCGCTCGACGTCGCGTCTGAACGACTGCTGGCGGGCAGGGAGGGAGGGGAGCGATCCCTCGCTGGCAACCCGCCGGCGACGCTGCTGGTTGCTAGAGAAGCTGGGCGCTCGAGGGAGAAGCGCCTTGGTGACCGCCTCGTCGTCGAGGGGAGTAGAAGTCGACGGGAGGATGGCGAGGTCATGTGAAGATTTGGTTGTCGTCATCATCATCGTAGGCGCAGAGAGTTTGCAGAGAAGGAATTTAGGTGGTCTCATTGCAGAGAAAGGGAGAAGAAGAAGTCCCTGCTTCGTCATCTTCTCTGCCATTTGCTCTGTTTTTAAAGTTCATTTTCCTCGTCGATTCGGAGAGAGATCAGAGACGCGTGTGTAAAAGTCAGTAAGACGGCGATCTACACATGAGGCCGGCCTCTTGGGCCGTGGAAACGCTGGCGCGGGTAGCAGTGCCTCAATTAGAAGAGGGTGGAATACTGGAACGCAACCGGTCGTCCGTTCGGGACATGGGTTCCAATTCGATACACCGGCCGTGTCCGCAAGGCCCCAAAAAGTATGGTGGGCCCAGTATAGCCGTGGTCCACTGGTTGTATGTAACTTGATACATCGTGGTGGGTCCCACGAAACCGTTTCTTGCGCGGGCTCTGGAAATTTCCGCAGACCTGCGCTTGTTATTTTGTAGCCGTTATTCATGGAACGGATGGTGCGGTCCGGAGAATTCCATGTTGTAGGGGCGTTTTCTAGGTCGTCGTAATCGAGGACTAAGGTTAGGCAATCTAGACCATTATTTGTGTTCGTCCAACTCCCAATCGAAATTTCGACGTAGGAAGATGTGATTCGAACCGTTACTCGATCTTTTGAAAGGAACGGTTGAGAAGGAAATGGCACGACCAAGAAAAAGAAGTCGAAAGGATTTTCCCTACAATCTTTCGACCGCAATTTTAAATGAAAAGGGAACCACCAAGAAGGTGGCGTTTAATTTTAGTTGGGCACGCGTTTTCGGTCGTAATCACGCGTATCAGCGGCCAGATGTCTCGATTGGAGCCGTTTATGATTTGTCCGCTGGCTTAGATGTGTTAAAGGCGAATTCTTCCTAAAAATAGATGATAAGATTATTATGTCTGCAATATAAGTAAGTACATCGAGTGATAAAACTTTTATGGGATGCCTCGCTTGAAAATTACATTACGGCATGACTTTATGTACTGGGGAATATAATATTGTAGTTGAGGGATATATTAAGCTCTGTATTAAACTGTGTAAAAGATGTATGAAGTAATATTAATTTTATATGTACAACTAAATAAAAATTAATTTTTTATTTATAAATGAAAGAGGGCATATGAGAGGGCACATTCCTTTATATATCCATATTATGCTTCACATAAAATATTCAAAACATTTTTTCCTTCCGAAATATAAAAGAACATCAAACTCATAAATTCAAGCGTGTTCCTCTAAAGAATATTATAAAGGAACATTTTTTATTATAAAAATTATTTTCAACCCACAATCGATCCATAACATATTATATATCATACAAATTATTATTATTATCGTGTACAGAATACATAAGTAAATGAATAGAAAATTTATTATTTAGAAAAAAGAAAGTCGCTTGATGATTTTCTAGAATTTTTAGTTGTGGTAGCTCAATTAAGTGTCTTGGTTTTCGCGGAAATGGGAATCACTTTTTCCGTTTATAAACACGCGATGTAAGGTTACAGACTATCCTTAATATAAGGGACATCCGTATATGAGGCTTAAAAGTGAAGAAGACATTTGTAAAATGGTCACGAGGCTACCAAAAAGAGAGCATTTTGATTCTTTTTTCCATTTCCGTGTTTCGTCGCATTCAGCCTCGATGAAGCGTGCACGCACGTGAAATTAGCGCCACGTTGAAATTAGTTCTTACACTCGAGCACGCATGAAGGTCGACGCACGGAATCCGGGAAGACATGTCGAGCTTAACCGACATCAAGCCCATCCATTTAAGTCAAACTGTACTACTTGAGAAGTTGTAGAGTCCAAGTTTGGCCATCGTCTGCTTAGACAGGGATGATTAGATTTCTACTCTTCACACGCCTAACAAATGGCCCGCTAATCTGGGCGTGAGATCAGCCGGCAATGTCATGAGGCCACTGTGGTTGATGAGGCGTGCCGCCCCATCCCCATGCGGCTGCCAGTGAATTTCTCATCCCCACGAATCCATTGCGATCTCCGAGCGGGTGCTGGAGTGTCCTCTTTTGTTTCTTTCTCCAGTGCAAAGTTGTAACGCAAATTCGGCGCGACTATTCACATGATGCACGCAGCAGGTTCCAGATCCGATCTTTAGTCTAATCGTTGCGATGCTCCATGCTAATTCCATTATGAGGTCGGTTTGTGAGGCTTTTATGCTAATTCCATTCCTTCTACAGTCTCCTATCGTGCGTTTACTAGAGAGAATGTCCACCTTCGGAACTGCAAACTGCACCATGCTGCCCAACACCGCTTTCACCTGCTTATATGTAACGGCACGGATTTTTAGGGGTCGCCAGCGGCCAAACACAGGTTACGTCAACCTGTATGGTCTGCAGTTCAGACGGTCGTGTCATATGAGCTTAGAACGGTGGGCGGCAAACGGTCAGAAGATGAGGTAGGCATGAAATGGGCCTCATATGGTAAAATCCTGGCCGTTTATGTCTGTCAACGAAATTCAGAACTGAAAAAAAAAACAAAAGAGTGAAAATGTATTAAAATATCTGTTTTCAAATGTTGAAGCAGCTAGCGCGAATCTTAACATTATTATGTTTTCTCCAGAACCGCTTGAGTCTGAGTATTACATTATTTTATTTTTTCAATTATTATATTGGGGTGAGTTTCAACGGAGAACAGGGCGTATTGGTGTATTACCCACGGCGTTTTTCTTATGTGGCATTATAATAACTTTTAGCTACTTTATTTATTCATCATTATCATTTGCTTTTTATAAAAAAAAGTTTATTACGATGGTATTATTCTCTACTTTGCTGATGTTAGCGTATAATTCAAATATGTATTTTAATACACACTCTATCGAATAGACACTGTCCCAACACTCATATTATATTTTCTTTACATATCCACTTATGCGTGTCTGTGTTTACTTTAGAGCTCACTTGTATGAATTTGATTTTAGAAAATAATATGTCGAAATAAAACTAATATATTTTAATGTTCTAAATGCCAGCTCCATAAGTTACTTCTATCTTAAGTGAAAACTAGTGATTGTGATTTCTATTGGGGAGACTTAAAATTAAAAATATAGATAACGATTATGATTATTTTTGTAAAGAATTTAAATTAAAAATTAAGGACAACGAAGGCTCTGTAACAGTGGGAAAAGAGGTAAAAAAAACTTTTCCAGCATTTAATTATCTAATAACCTTACTTTTTGTTCTTAGTACCTACATTTTCAATCATTGCTTATCTATCCTATACTTATTCAGTTTATTGAGAGAGAGAGGAGGAGAGAGGGGGAGGGGGGGGGGGGGGGGGTGATGTGCGGGCGCGCGTGGTTAACCTACTAGATTGCTGGACGTACTGGATAAAAAGGACCGTAACCCATTGCAGATCCCACATCAGGGTATAATACAGGAAACCTGAAGACAGCCTACCTCTTGCGTCCTTCGCACGGAATAGATTTCATCCTGGCACTAAAGGCTGCAAGTCCCAACAATAAAGAGGAAAACTTCTTTCCCTCACCTTGATAAGATGTGGTTATTCCTTGCTGCTGATGGGAGGTACAAATCCACGTGAAGGATCATTTTAGCAGAATCATTTCTAGGCAGGGCTCAAAAATGAAGCAAATCCAGACAGAGACGAGCTGCATTTAGGAACCAAGGTGAAATCATGACCATAATTGCCATACTCCCACTAGGTGGCCCACTGCCAGCGTTGAGTTCTGCATATTGCTTGAGTTATCCAGTCCTCCCTCCAGCATGGGTGGTCTCGCACGTGGATTGGATGACACGAATACAGCGTAGCACCCCCATAAAGACTAGACTATTCTAGTGGTTTGCGCATGTCCTTGCCACGGTTCCTTGGTGTAGACCACCTGAGTTGGTGAAAAGAATGATCTAACTTGCCTGTGGCAGGCTCTGATGCAGCCAACACTGTGGCCTCGTGACAACCTGGTTAAACCTAGGGCCATGCTAGCATACATCGCTAGTATGGAAAAATGTACCGGTTGGTAGTTTGGATTACCATGGTGAATGTATACAGATATTAAATGCACTAACCCCATTGGACAAAATATAACACTATTTTTTGCGAGGAAACAAAGGGGGAATTTCAAGCTGAAGAGGATTAGAACCTTTCAGTTTGACATAGCCTATCTTCCGGCAGCTACAAGCAGAACATCATGCTGAACATATCATGAACCTTAGAAAAAAACTTCGATGGCAAGTTTGAACTAGGTATGTGTGAAGGTGGTGACTCAGATTTCTTATTCTTCTTCCTTCTCAGCTGGAAGAAATGTTGCATTAAATCAGCACACTCAGTTGCTAAAATCCCACGTCGAATCGTCATTTTTGGATGAAATGGGTGGATTGGACCGTCCCTTCCTTCTTCACCACCACCAGGAAAAAGGCTGTGAATGAAACAAAGAAATCAGTAAGATAGTTTCATTTCTCCTCTCTTACTTGAAACAATTTTAAACCAGTTTGAAGTTGCAAATCTTATACGTGGGTGTATCAGTGTTAGAAAACAAAGGGCTCAACTCAAAAGAACAGCTGGTGGAGTTAACATAGATCTATGCAGAAAGTTGAACATTGAAGACTCGTGTTGTAATATATTTCTCAGCTTAAAATTTCAGAATCCTCAATAAGAATGATTTCTCCACAAGCTGACTTCAAATACCAATTCGGAGATGTGTCACTTTGACAACGTTTTGGAATCTGTAGCTGCAAAAGTCCAACCCCACGCATTTCCACATCAGTTGACATAAGTGTAAATAGAATCCATTTTGGTCCACCATGTAAACATCTGACTGTTAACTCATTTATCCGGAAGGTCAATACTCATTGGTCCAGTGTAAGGAGTAACAAAAACTGCCATATCCTGTTTCACCAGCAATCCCCTCTTTGCAGGGCCTGGTGCTCGTGATGACTGGGTAACCTGTTCTTTCAGTTCTGGCACACCTAGGCAGCAGCAGCGCCTAAATAACAGCTTAAATTCCTCACATGCTAATGGAGATTTGTCTATGGTCCAGACACATGTGATAAAAATAAAAATAAAACAATCCTTTCTGACATCTTCCTGAAAATTACGGGTCACAATGGTCTGGTGGCCCAGTCCTGTTGAATGGACAATTGCAGAATGGTTTTGGAAGGCATGTTGGCTATGGCATTATTTGACAGGATGGACCATTGATTGTAAGACTTTTAAGTCCTTAGGTATGCTGAGTCAAGCCTCACTGATGTAGAACTGATATTGGGGAAGGAAGAACATGGGAGAAGATAAAAGAATAGAAGAGTACAAAAGAAGAAAGAAATAGAGGAAGACTTCAGAAGAAATTAGAAGTGAAGATAGGAGCTGGAAAATAGGCTTTTGTTTGCTTTCAATCCATTTGTCACCATGGGCTACAATGGTTATAGATGCAAAACTTCTAAGTTTAGATACACCAATTTCGTCTTCCTATGCACTATACATTAACTCAATGAATAACCCATAAATGAACCTCCATTAATTTCAATCATGCATGATACTAGATGCATCCTAATACATCCATCTTCCTATGAAACTTCCATTTCTCAATTAACTTTGCATATTTCGATATTGGTGTCTGAAGTAAGTGCATATAAAGTGCAGTTGTTATCTATCGCTAACATACAGGGTTATAACTGATGATTTATGTTCCATCCTTTTCCATCAATAAACCACTTTCATTAGGCATCTTTACCATTCATATGCTAGCCACAATATGAGCATGCCCAACACAAAACCAGGCTGGGTGTCAACCCTATATGCAGCTGACCAGGTATGGCCAGCCAGAGCGTACAGGATCAATACTGTGGTATGGCCAAATCATCTCTGAATAAAGCAGAGACAGATGACTAGCATTTGCTTAATATACAAGGATGGAGAAAATAAGCAAAAGAAAGGAAAGAATCCAAGAAATACCATTATGTAGATCACACACCTGATCCAACTGCCGTCAGCCCCAAGCAGCTTATTGGGGGCACCCCATACCACGGTATCAATTCTAGCTTGAAGAATAGCTCCAGCACACATGGGACAGGGTTCAAGTGTCACATAAAGTGTTGTTTCCTAGAAAATATCAGCAGAAGGTGATGAGACAGAGTATGTTGCTGCTTTGAAAACATTTTTTTTTCTAATAACTTTCTCAAGGATAACAGAACATTTTTACTTAGATTCAATCTCAAAGACAATATGTTAAGGTGCAAGATACTAGTTACTCAACACCTAACTCAAAGTCCTACACTTGTGAGCAATAATCTTAAATCTCTTCTGTTAACCTGTAGTTGTCGTGCATGCCCACATGCATTAAGGGAGGGAGTCCCAGGTTTGCAGCACTTTCCTCTGTAGGTGCCTTATTCCATGCGGTCAAGATGTTACAATTGGTAAAGTTCCTAAGCATAAGAGGCTGTTGCATGAACACAAAGTAGGTATTGTCTGGTATATGGGAAGCAGTAAAAGTCTACAGCCCAGATTTCACTGTAATTTTTCCACAACTACTATGCAAAAGAAGAGCCTTCAGAATTCTTACGTTTCTAAACAAAATACCTCTGTAGACTCTGTACTTACATGCTAAAGCAAATCATCAACAATCATTACATTTTAGGCGTGTATCATGCACATATGATTAGTATTCAAATAAAAACACAGATGCTTATGAAATTGCAAAGCAACAATTTTGACAATTAGCATCACCAATTTACAGCTGTAATGAAAAATGATATAGAGACAAAAGAAATACCGCAAGGCGCCAATTATGGAGTAATTTAGAAGCTTCTCGTATACAGACCATCTCTGCATGCGCAGTCGAGTCTCTTAATTCTTCCACCCTGCAACGAGTGAATCACCTGAAGTAAACTAAAGTTTGACATAAAAAGGAAAAAGGGATGTGGAAGATCTAAAAGCTTTGTCTTGCTTACAAGTTGCAGCCTTGAGCAATTATTTTCCCATTCTGTACCAGCACAGCACCTACTGGAACCTCCCAGTTATCAGCTGCCTTCTTGGCTTCTATCAGTGCTTCCTTCATGAACATCTCATCAGTTTTCCTCTGCTCTTGTTCAAGTTTAAATGCCTCTTCCCACTCATCAAACCTTTCTCTCAAGACTTGTTTATTGCGCTGAAGTTTCCTTTGCTTCAGCACCCCATCCACTCCCTCAGTCCCAGAAGCTTCATTGCTCCCCTCTATTACGGGCATCTCCTCTGCTATACCAATTTCTGATATGTCTCCTTTGTCAGTAACGACTTCCAAATGTCCAGTAGATGATGATGTGTCATCCACCAAAGGTAATGGCGAATATTTGGTCACTACACTTGAAGGAATGTGTTCATTTGCCGTTTGCACCTTAGTCTGTCCATCTTCCTTGCCAGATGCAGCAGCATCTCTTGACAGAGGACTTCGTTGCAGTTCACCCACTGAAGTCCACATATCAGCACCAATGTGTTTTCTTTCTTCCTGGGATCCAGTCATTCCTGATGATCCATGAATTCGGGCCAAACTGGGCCTCTGACTTGGTTGTCCTGTGGAAACTTTTGTGACAGCTTGTTCTTTTTGCGGCCCTTTATTTTCCTTTCTGACATTCTCATCATTGTCATTCTCTGGCTCACGGCCAGAAAAATAAGCATCACTGCTTAATGATTCCCCAGAAGAACTTTGTGTGCCTGACTTCACATGGGAAGTATGAGATTCAGCACGCACTCCCCATCGCAGCCGAACTATATCAGCAATGAAACTCCACAAGGACCGGCTAGACCTTCGTGCAACTGTGTTCCCAGTATTGGCGAGTGGCGTCAAATTGGCAGGTCCTGCAGTCACAGAGCCCTTTTCAGGTGCTTCTGCTCCAGAAGGTTCTTGAGAAGAGGGCCCTGCAACATCCCATATCTCATCTGATGGCCCCTTTGTCCCAGACCCAGTAGAAAATCGTCTCAAGTCCCCCTGAATTTCTGAAGCATGTTTCGGAATCAGATTTGGAATCAGAGATGATTCCTGGGAAGCTGATGCTTCCTCCTCTAGTCTCTCTACAAAGTCGCCAACAAATTGCGTGGATGAACTTTCCATACGATGAGCAGAGCCTAGTATATCATTATGCATATCATCCATTTTGGTTCCAGCATCTAACTTGTGATGAGAAGCGATCATTTCTGCTTCTTGAGGTGCAGAGGTGTTGCTAGAGATACTGTCCATAGTTTCATTAAAAACCCCTAGTTTGGAACCTCTGGATGCCAACTGGGATTGTGAGGGTATACCCATCACTTGTGAATTTCTGTTGTTTTGAATCAGCACACCCAAATAGAGCCCTGATGCTGAGCTTTCTGCTTGGTCCTTGGGCTTTGTTTTTAATAGCATTTGGGAACTGGAAGACGCCCTACCTATATTGCTGTCATGAACCTCTGTCATTTTCACATGGGATTGTCTTCTTGATCCACGCTGCCTGATAACTTGTTCATCAGTTTGATCCCTCTTCCTTCTATCTTCTTGGACCAAATTCACAACTGAAGGCAGGCTATCTTCTTGGTTATTTACACCTATTTCAGAAGCCCTTCGGGAACTTTTCAACCTTTCAGTGTCACCAGAACAGGTTTGTAATAGGTTCTGCCTGGTATCCTGCTGATCTGTTTGGCCAGATTGATCTCCCTGTTCCTGAACTAAATTCAAAGCAAGAGTCGATTTTTTTTCTCTGTCACGCACACTAGCTGTGACAATCTTGTGCGAACTAGAGGACCGTCCATTATCAATGTCATGAATTTCTGATGTTTCAGGATGGTTCTGGGACTTCCTTCTTGACTCAATCTGTAGTTGTTCAGTGATTCTGTGCTGCATTCTTTCTTCCTCAATCAAATTCGAATTGGAACTTGTGTTCCCTTGCCCACATTGTACTCTAGTGCCAAGTTGCTTTTGAGTATTAGGTCTCTCAACATTATCATCATGGAATTCAGATATCTCATTGGATTGCATGGAAGCTTTTCTTGACCCTTTTTGCCTGGCAGTTTGTTGACCTTTCTGCGTGAGTTGCCACCTTTCTTCGTGAACTAAATTTGAAGAAGAAGCTGACATCTGTTCTGTATTCTTCATGCTAATTTCAGTGCGGTTTTCACTGCTAGAATCCCTTTGAACATTACACTTCTGGATCTCAGATATTTCAGTATGCTTCTTTGAATCCTTCATTGAACGCCAATCAGAATCACTCTCCACCACATCCGATCTCCGTTCATCATCTGGTTTCATGGACTCCGTTGCAGCAAATCTCTTCCTCAAGCTTTCTGCATAGTGTCTGTTATCACTGTGCTCTTCTATTTCCTCTATTCTCAGTTTGGAGTGGTTTTCTCTGGTGGAAGCCCTTTGAATGTCTCCCTTTTGTGACTCAATTGAACTCCAGCCAGTATCACTCTCCACTGCCTCCAGCCTCAGTCTATCATCCCTTGACGTGGACCCCCCGACAGCAATTTTCTCTGTTGAGCTTTCAACATTGTGCCTGTCATCTCTGTACTCCTGAATTCGCTTAACATCCTCTTTGCAAGAACCCATTCTCTCTGATCTTGATCTATTTTGATGACGACTTGATAATTCTCCATTTACTTTTCCATGCTTAACCAGGCTACCCTCATCTACACTGTTTTCAAAATCGCCTGATGACAAAACAGAATGGTATGATGAAGTAGACCCATCTTTCCTCACCACACGATTATCATCCCTTGAAGATTCATCCCTCCTAGACTGCTTATATCTTTCTCCTTTTCTAATATGCACTTCGCCATTTGACTTCCTCCTCTGAGAACCAGATTCTAGGTGCTTCTCTTGTCTTCTTGAGTGATCATCAATTCTGACTTCATTCAGACTTCGACAATGGCAGCAACACTCGACATCAGAATTCCTGGCACTCTCTGCATTCAATCTACCATTTCTATTTCTTGACCTTCTGTCCATGATATCCGTCATCAAACCAATAATTTCGTCAACACCGGTCTCACTACCTGAATCACACTCATCGTTCTCCCAAACTACACAAGCAATTTTCTGCCCTCTTATCTTCTCCTTTGCAGGGTAGCAAATCTGGTAGTCCCATTGACAGTCACAGGTAGCTGTTCTTGTTCCCAACCGGCAGTACCCATTTCCATAATTCCCACTGAAGAACAGCCTCCGGGAAGCTGACCACTGTAAAAGGGTGGACTGCCTCAAACCATACGGGATCCCTGGAGGCATGATGAAACCATTGACAGAAGGCAGCCCACCCCAAATATAGTGACACACTGCTCTCTCATTCGTACCATGGAAATCACTGAAAGAAAATAAGCCTCTATTCCTAAACCCTACAGTTGAGCTGATGTATGTATACATTGCACTATTTCCTGTCTCCTGACTTCCACTTACGCTGCTGGTATCAGCGATCTATTATGAACCACAGTGGAGTTGGTTTTGGGTGTGCGCACGTCCGCTGTCCAGAATCAGATCCACAAGTCAGAAACAAAATTCAAATGGCTACAGAAGATATCGTATCTGGGTTGATGGCTTTTGCTGGTCCTGATATCTTTGCATCATATGCAAGCACATCAGGAATCTGCTAAAACAGCCGCATGAGTAAGGGTTAGCAAACATCCATCCACCAACTGCATTTAGGGTTTCTGCAGCAGCGCCGACTTCAGAAATGCATCCAAGTGTTCGACCTAATGCAAGCTCTGGTTTTCGACACTGCGGGTGGGAGGTTTGCAGCAGATGCAGTGTGATGTACCTGCTCAATCATGCGTGAGCCCTCGGCATATGAATTAGATGCATGCGTAGGTGTAAGCTCCTGGGGTTTTAGGCGTTTCGCAATCATGGTGTATTCGCATCAGATGCAGCTGCCTCAGATGAGTAACTTGTATGGACTGCTGCATGACAAGTGCGAATTTTCTGTGAGCCTGTGAGGATTTATTTGCTAGATGATTTCAGGAGAGGAAAGGGTTGGATTAGCTCTCGGGAAGAGAGAGAGGAGTGTCCAGCATGCATTGATGGATGACCTGACGTGTTCATTTGTTGAAATTAGAGCATTTTTTTCTTACATCATGCATGATTCGAGGGAGAAAGGAATGTGATCGATTACCTGTGAAGAGAGGGAACAAGGACAAGCATGTGAAGAGATCGCTTGCATTCATGATCTGCTAAGAGAAGGGAACCGAGCTTTACCCAAAGCCACGGCCGCACATGACCTGTGGCCCACTGGGACAGGAAAAATTCAAGCCAAACTCAAATGCAATTTTAGCCATATTACTCGGTCAAGTGCATGAATTAGGAGTAAAACACATATTTAAGTGGCTATATAAAATATCATGATAAGATGTTGCATATTTAAAATAGATATTTTGGCACTTATCTATTTTATAACTCACACCAATTCTTGAAATTTTCAAATTGGTTAATTTAAAATACGCATTAAAAAAATAAAGTAGACTGGCCATATGTATCGCATCATTCAAGGAAAGCAAGTATGGTTTGCGTTAGTGGTCTTCTATAGGGGGATATATTTGCAAAATGACCCAGCATTTTTGCATAATAAATTTTTAACTTTTTTGAATTTATTTTGTTTATAGAGCAATTTAAAATTTTGTCCCCTTGATGCCGCACGTATATATCTCAATAATTATATTTTTTCTGTATTATTATTCATATGTCAACGATAAAGATATTTTTTAGTACTCTTTTAAATAATACTTGGCGCAATCTCAAGGCAATACCGTAAAAATCGGAACCGAATGTTGAGTTGGTGAGGCACGCAGTTGTGGTCTGGTCAATTCAATCATCCAATCCACCCAATTTGACTTCTTTAAGAAAGTCACTTTTGAAATAAATAAAAAACAACGTTAATATAGAGAATTAAATCATGTATTTGGATATGAGAGTACACGTATTCTGCAGCTGCGCAGCCGATCCTATTCCACTTCTAATTCCACTAGTGTCATTAACCGATTGTCACATCTCCATTTCGATGGGTCTGGTCTGATTTTATCAGCACGGGGACGTCGATATTAAATATCATATAATAAGTAATCCACGTAGCTTTTGTTGATCCGTTGCTTAAGTTAGCTGGAGAGGGTGTGAATTAAGTTTCTAACAACTTTGGCCAGCTTAAAGATAATGGTACTAAAATGAAATTAAATAACAATAGTCACACAACATATTTGAATACAGATTTTTACAGTGGTTTGACTCAAATAGGGTTACTACTCTACTTCTTTGAATCAATTTCTCCTATTATATTTAGGTTTTACTAGCACTTGTCAACATGCTTATCAAAATACATGCTGATTTTTTTGTGGCAACTCTTGTAGTCCTAGCAAGACTTTCCCACTTGTTGTATTAAACACAATCACACAGCAAGCCTCTTGCTTCCAAAAAATTAGAATAGATTATATAAAAATAAATGACTCTTTCGTAGGTAAATTATATAGAATTTAGAGTACAAATAAATAAATAAAGTTTACAATAAAAGCAAAAAATTCGAACTTCTTGAAATTCAATGAGGATATAGTATTGAATGCTCTTGTCAAAGTTTAACACAATTGGAGTTGAATCTTAGAAGAAAACTTGAAAGCTTTATAAATGCTTGTTTTAATTATCTTAACTACTCTTCCAACATTTTGAATAATCCATCTATACTCTTCGAAGAGCATTTAACTATAAAGTGTTATTTCTAATAATTTTTTAACACTTTTAGACTATAACTTTTACACTTAACACAATTTATCTTGCAAGTGCGCATTAGACCCTCTGAAGTTAAACTTTAGACTATTTGGTACCTTGTCGATTACTATTGTCGTATTAAACTTTAGAGCTTTGGATCTCTCTTTTAGATATTCTAAACCTTGGCTTAGTTTGAACTTTGTTTCAGTGATGCTTTTTAGAACATTTGAAGATCGTCTCTTAAGCTCTAAAGTTCCTTCTGGTGATTGACATTTCCAACGACTATATTCTGACCTCTGAATCTCGTGTCTGTGATCCGAGGCATACTCTGAAAGACTTTCTTGCTTTGAACAAAATTCCAATTGATCCTTTTGACCTTTGAAGCATGAAATTATTCTTTTAAACTTGTTCTAAAGCTTCCATAAGTATTTTTTGTGCTTTTAAACTTAATTTTCAAACCTTCT